>VOPJ01008683.1:0-78669 GCA_014673585.1 Semibalanus balanoides | reverse complement strand
GGGGGAACACGCCACTGCCCGGCTACACAGCCTTGACACTCGACCTGCGATAGGCCGGGGGGAACACGCCACTGCCCGGCTACACAGCCTTGACACTTGACCTGCGATAGGCTGGGGGGGGGAACACGTTACTGCCCGGCTACACAGCCTTCACCCTCGACCTGCGATAGGCCGGGGGGGAACACGCCACTGCTCCGGCTACACAGAAACTGCGCGACAAGGCGCAGCCGCTGGGCTGACATAGGCACGAATATATCTAGCAGAAAAGTTGCGAAAATAAAAATGTTTCACAGCAACGTACTCGGTAAGGGCAAGAACAGCGAACCCTGTGTAAATTATAAACGACACCGATATTATCCGGAAATACAGTAATCGCGTCATTCCCGCTCGTATAAACGGCTGTTAACGCCGCTGCGTATTCGGCTACGTAAATCGGTCATTCAAAGTGCAATGCCAGCAACACCAGAGCGCAGCCCGGTTTGTCAATGCCTATCTGAGACGGTGTCGCGTCGATAAGCACGTGACGCGCGTCAACTTCATCACACGCGCGCACATCGTCATGATACAGCTTGACGCCATCGTCGACAAATGACAAGACTGCCTCGCATGCCTCTCTGTCGCCGTCACACACGGCACTTACAACCTCAAGTGGCAGCTTGAGACACGGGCGCACGAAATTAACAAAGCTAGCCAGCTGCTGGCGCCTCACCAGCGGCCAAGACGGCGAACACGCCGGCACGTCAGCCCATAACGCTGACAGGCGGCAGCACATCAGACTTAACCCGGGCTGTGCACGCCATCAAATCTAAGTATACGCTGGCAAATATAGGATTGGACGTCGGCGTAAGCACACATTAAAATACTTTTGGGCAGAATCCGGCTATGACAAAATATCACTTACACCAATCAAATCGTGAGTACAGCGCGAAAAAAAAACATCAAAATAAACCATCCCCTGAATGGGCACCCGGGAAACGCACCTCGACGATTTTAACGGTACACAAGTTGAAAGTGATGGTGCAATTGAAATGACCGCGCAGGTAAACCATCGAACATAAAAGTACTACCGTCAAGTCATAAGCAGCACCCAAAATCTCACGCGTGCTAGGCGCCAGCGGAATATTATGAGAAAATCCATCACGCAGATCTATTTTAAAGGCAAAGTTAAATCCAGTACGGCGGCAGCCTGCCTGGCCCGCCCGATCGCAGGCAACACACACGGACGCCGGTGTAAAAAGTGATATGTCACCGGAGACATGTCATAGTACAAGGAACGCCTGCCAGACTCTGTCTGTCAAGCAGACTTCTCGTCCCCCTGCCAGCAGGCCAATGGTCTCGGCAGACGCGGCTCGGCCGTCTCGTCTCCGTCGGCCGTCTCCCCGGGCAGAGATGCCAGCTGTTCCACCAGCACTGGACACAGGTGTCGCACCGATCGCCCTGCCGCGGCGCCGGCCCGTCACACCAGCTGCAGGTCAGGTCAGGCAGTGCGGCTTTGCTGAGATGGAGCCACTATAGCTGATGTCGTTTCGTCCCACGATGATGGAGTGGTCGGTAAATTCGGCGTCTGGCCGGGGGCCGGAGGGTACAGAGGCCGTTGCCTCCACCGCCAGTTGCAACGCCACCGCGACCTGAAGCCGCAGCGGGGCCGGGTATAACGGGCGGCCACCAACCGCCCCGCGGGATCGTCCGCTCTCATTGCATCGGCCGGGGAAGGCAGCCCCGGCAGGCCAGCGCCAGCAGACTCCGCCGGTCTATACGGAGGCCCGATGGATGGCGCACCGAGCCGCCGCCACGGTGTCAGTTCCGCCGGCGGCGGCGGCGCAGGAGGCAGTGGCGATCCAGCTCAGCGGGCAGCAGCCGGTCTATATTGGCCAGAATCATACCACGGCCACCGAGTATCAGCCCTGGAGACCCCCCCCCCCAGCCGTGGCGGCAGACGATGAGCATCAGACGGACCTGCTACCAGACGTGGTCCGCCGGGGTTGCGGCCGCCCCCTCGGCGATGATGAGCAGCAACTGCACCTCCTCCTTCTCCCGCACGACCAGTTCGGCTGCACGGGAACGCAGCTCCTGCTGTCCACCACAGGTACCTACTGCTGTACGCCCGGCTGGCTATCGGATTGACCGGCTCGGCGTGATCGTATCACTCCGTTGATGGACGGACGACCGTCAATGGAGTCATACTATGACTGATCACCTATGACTGATGTCTCACTGTTCTAGATGGTAACCAAGCTTTTAGTTTTCTGCTGTAAAATGCGTGACTGATTTTCTTATGTAGTATTGTGGTCTCACTGTGTTAGTTTTGAACATTTTCGGACAAGGGAAAAATACATATTCATGTTTATCAACAACAAGTCATACGAGCAATGACAGCGAGTACCGGCATGTTACGCATGCGCCGTAATAGGACTGGTGACTACATATTTTAATTGGGAGCCCATCCCCGAATGGGTTGCCCCGGGATTCGAACCTTTAACCTACCACACGGCAAGGGAGCGAGTCACTGACTTGCCTGGACCAAATATAACTAACAAATATAATTACATACAACAAGTTGCCTTTCGGACAGTTCTCAAGCATCTCAAGCCACCCAGCCACGGAGCCAGCGCTTTCCAAATGCAAAAAGTAATTAGCAGTCCCGGGCACAGCAAATACGTTGCAATATGATGATACGTTATTAGCTTTCATAATTACAGACAATTTCGCAATGAATTTATGCATAAATCTAGAAGTATAGTGAGACCAAGGACGTCGCCAACGGGGAAGGAGGGGGGAGGGGCAATCGCTTCGCCTCCTCAGATTAGCAGGATTTTAAAGGGAATATATAGGTTTCGGTTCTGAAAGGAAATGCACTCTTTTGCAGTTGTATGAGCTTTTAAACACGTTTAACCCTATTACTGTCGAGGGGGAGGGGTGAATCGGCCCCCTTGAGGTTTTTCGCGTAAAGTACATTCAACATTCAATCTAGAATCTTCAAACTTGCTGACTCTTACTAACATTTCATTGCGCATCGAATGGTGTAATTTTTGAAGAAGAAAAAATAATCAGGAGGGGTCTAGGACAGTTTTTAAGTTTTTAGGGGTGCGTGTTTGGCCGTTTGACCCAAAATTTTGGCATGGGTAATCACTCGTGGAGAGTTATGTGGTTTAGCGATTATTAGCGAAAGCAGAAATCGGTACAGAATTAATTGTTCTTTCAGATGGCTATCTTGAAATGACGAAATTTTATTTTTTGAAATCGATTTTTTAGAAAAACTTATTTTTCATTCAAAATGATATAAGTTTTTAACTCTCATGAGGTTTCACAAATCGGAATATATGTAAGAGAAGACATTGTTGAAAGTTTCAGGTCGACATCTAAATATTTGATGACCAGGTCAGGTCAAATGCTAACCTTCCATTACAAATATATCCTGAAAAATGCAAAATCATTGTCAAGCACATTATATCAATCCGATTATTTCAGTATCATGTCATCCTAGGCCCTTTCCGATGACCAGAATGCATTTCTTAGTCAGTGACCAGTCAGTCAGTGACTCGAAAGGTCATTCAAGGTCATGAACACCTTTTGTCAATAACTCGTGACAGGATGACCATAAAGCAAGGGCGGCGTCCCTTTCCGAAAGAAGGAGGGACGGATGCATTTTGAAGTCGATTCTTTCCATGCAACGTTCATAGGTGTAATGTTAAAATCCGAAAAAAATGGGGAAGCGTCCCCCCGTCCCCCCTTTGGCGCCACCCTTGCCATAAAGACTCGCAACTGGTCTGAAAACGTTTTTCTTGTCAATACGTATCCTTTCATATGCAATTTGACCGACTTATGTCACCATGACCTTGACCTTGATGAACGCGGGATTTTTTTTTTTATTAATCTGGACGCAAATGATATGTTTTGAACCGCAATGACGAGAGAAATACGTGGCAATCATAATGTGTTCCCTATATGTTTTAGATGAAAAGATATCCACGAACAAACTTTTGCTGAAAAAACAGGTTTATTTACATTTGATGACCTCTACGGCCAAAACCATTGACCTGAGGTCACTTCTAATGGCGTAACAGCGAAAAACAATGGAAATGGCTTTCCAGTGTTTTTTTCGGATTCCTCCTAGCTGCCATTGTTTCCTAGATAATGGCAGTGTTTCCTGAAAAATAATATTTTGGCAAATATGATTGATGACGTCATTTGACCTTGAATATAGTGACCCAGGGTCACTCAACTTTTACAAAAAGAAGTTCTTTGTGGACCATACGCAGATAATAAATTTCATGATTCTAGGCTCTTATGACAGCAGCCGAGATCTGAAGGAGGCCGAATAAGAAGCCCCCCCTCCCGACAGAGTCGTTTACTTTTCAGCCGTCCAGGACATATAACACGAACCTCAGTGCTCATTTACTTCATTATTTCAGCATTATCAGCGTTAAAACTTTGACGTTTTTCGATACCTGTATCAGATTACGAGAAAGTACTTTATCGACATTATTAGCCGCCTTTACATAGCAATTTCGAAATAGTGGAAAATTTTCCACTATTCTTCCACTTATCACATAGGCTCGTTTTAGTAGATCTCACCGCTACACCAGACTGCGATTGGTTCCAATTTGCTCAAGCATGAGCCGTTTTCACGATGGATTATTTTGCGCGAAATGTTTTACAACATCTTAAGATGTTTGAAATGTTTTAGTATACGATATATTCCAATAAAAATTAGTTACTGATTTAGGCGATATTATCATTATTCAAGAGTTATGGAAACATGAAATGAGCTCGTTACAAGATAATGATACAAAATTGTCCGTTTCTAAAGAACATATGCGTCTAGAGTACATTCGTTCAGCTAAGCATGCCGCCATATTAGTTACTCAATCTGGCAGCGTCGTGGATCACAGGTCAGCCTTCGAATGGCACATTAATGCGCTAGAAACGATTCGCTGGAGGCGAGTCCATTATGAGTAAAGGGGAGGATACTTTGTTGAGTACCAATAGCGTGCCCGAGATTACAATATTTCGAGATGTTCTGAAAAGTGTCAGTAGGTGAAGATATACATAATACATACACATAATTATCTTGCTAATTACCACCAAACCGCATTTTTTTGTTTAACATACTATATTCTTACCAACATATTACACAATTCTAAGAGACATTTCAAGACAAAAATCGCTTGCAAAAGTTGTGTAGTTAAGGAATGGATAAGTATACTAAAGCTTTCATACTAGAACATTTCAAAACATCTTAAGATATGTGTTCTTTTAAAGTCATTTTTCCCAGGTAGAAGATAGATGATATCGTTTCTTTTTCGATTCACTCTGGGATGAATATTATGTAAAAATGCAGTCCATATATCTCAAGCTGATTTTGCTCAGCTTGTTTCACTGGACAAAATATGGCAATATTACAAAAGGTAACCTCACATTTCTAATGACATGTTCAACAAACGACAGAAAATTTGCTTTTGAGAAACCTTGAAATAAATAACAGCTGGCACGATCTGAAAATATACGAACACTCTTCACTCCTCAATAAAGATTCGCATAAGCCAATATTTGACAAAAATAAAAATAAACTACATTTCGCAGAGTAAACTAACCTAACAAATAATGCTTAACTCTATTGATAAAGATTCACATAAGCCAGCATTTAAAACACAAATTAAACTACATTTCGCGTGGGAAATCCCATATCGGGCCTTAACGAAAAATTGCCCACATCTTGTTTCATGTATGGGTCTTTTCTTTAATCTTCTATAGCCTTCTCGGCACGTTCTCTTCCTCCAGTTGCCTTTTTCGTGCGCCAATGGTTTTTGCTGCCATGGGGTGCATTTCCTTGTTATCAGCCGCTTGTGTGCCGTGCTGGCGCCGATTTTTTGCACGCGTCCATATTGAATGTCTTTACATGCTCGCTCAGCCTGACATCTTTCGGTCTACCCGTTTCGCCTATGTAAACCTCACCACACAGTCACATTATCACTTATAAAACAATTCACTTTTTCGTTTTCCTTTAGGCGAAGCTTGTCCTGTTAACATTGACTACGAGATTCCGTAGGTTTTTTTGAAGGAATGTTCTACGTGATGTTGTTGAGCACGCCAGAAAACCTTGCGATAGCTCGCTAACGCTTTTACATATGGTATGGAGACGTAACGAGGGCGGCTGGTGCTGGGAACGATTACATGATTCCTGCTGTTGGGCGTTTCGTTGCTTCGTTCGCTGCTGTTTGGCGTTTCGTTGAAGGTGAACTCTTCGTGATCCCTTTCGAATGAACTCTTTTTCGTAGCCGTTTTTGGAGAAGATATCTTGTAGGGTCTTCTCTTAGATTCTGCTTCTTCATTTGAATTTGAAAGTACTAGTTTAGTCTGTGCAGTGTTCAATGTACCATCATTTTGGGCTGTGTTGATAAAAATGTGTTATAAGTTCAACCAGCCGACTGAGTGCATTGTTTGATAATCAAAATCATAGCTTCTTTTGAACACTCGAGCTCTGAGTACACATCCAGGTAATACGCATCCACTGGGTGCGTTTTGTTATAGACGTGAGGCAGTGGATGCCAGCATAGACCCGTGTGTGGGTTTTGATGAAGTGTGATGTGTAGATATGGAACGTGAGTCCGTAATACAAAATGTCTTGTCTTGTCTAATCCATCGTGAAAACGGCTATGGTGTAAGAGTGATATTGGCTCATTTTTGTTTGAAATAGTGCTTTATACCCAGGTAACAGATACGTTGTGAAAAATCAAGTTGGAATTTTACATTTTAACAACGTTGCGTCAACGTCGTGAATGTTGTGAAGAAAAAGTTGTATAAATGTCGCTGTTAAACGTTATAGCAACGTTGTATCGTTACGATGTCACAACTTTGATCTAGTAACTTGGGAAGAACAGCTCGCAATGTGGTACAATTATCTAAATTGAGCATATTCACCATCTTACTAAGATTAATGAGCGACCACGTAAGTCACGTTAGCTAAGCTTGTCAAAAGTAACGTTGTAGCAACGTTGTTTCAACGTTATGTGAGCGACAAAAGGTAACATTGTGACAACGTTCCTGGGAGTCTACAAAATTACACTATCACAACGTTGTGTAGATGTGTTGCAACCTTGTCACAACGTAGAGACAACGTCAAATTGTTAGCTGGGTAATTATTGTTAGCAGCCAAAACAACTGGAGCGGAGTAATTTTTCTTCCGACATTTTGAACTTCATTTGGTAGCATTACAGTCTTGGCGAAGGCAGAAATGCTACCATATGCACCACCTATTCACTTTTTTCCGTTATCAGTTGCCACTTTTCGCGAATAAGAACGAGAGCTGCGAAATATCCGGAAAGTATCATGTCGGAACCGTACAATATCACCACCAATAACACAATATTCCACCAATATACCGGCGCTGTCATTAGTATTTTGCCGCACATATGTTCGCATGCTGCATATGACATGCCGCAGGCTTCTTAGAAGTAGGTACTTGCGGTGCCTTAAAATACTCGAGCGAGTATTTTATTTTAAGGCACGACACAGCGAGTACTTCACAGCGCTGTGAAGTACTCGCTATGTCGTGCGTCGGCCCGTAGGCCGTAAATCACGCAGCTTGAAACATAGGAGTTTATTTTAGTCAAGTTAACGGGCACTTATTTTCGCGACCAGCACCTTAACGCGAATTTCTGTATAATACCACGGAAACAACGCCAACAATAGCAATACCTAGGCTGCAACAACCATTCAATCAATGTGATACATAACAGCAGACGGTAAATTGACACACTGGCGCCGTAATCGTGATCATATGACGGTGAACGAAGCCTTCATTTTCCACTAATAGTGGACAACTAGTTGTAACCCGTCCACTCCGCTGGACGATCTATGCATACAGATTACAGACTGCATTTTTACGTTTTTTATTCGTCATACTACCGAGGTACTCGCCCGTCAAGGGATCGTGGTTTGTGACTTAAAGACTTTTCAATTCGGTGCGACGGCTATATTTTTACATTTACTGCTAAACCCCTTATCCGTGCTATGTGCTATAGGTGTCGCTTGTGTACGCATTGAAGGTCATTGAGATTCTATATAGGTGGCGCTGGTGTGCACAAACCTCACCCGTGCCTGGCTGGTAGTGTATAGCTCAAGTTTCGCCCACCAGAGGGCGGACGGTGGTATTATCGGTGGAAGTTATGTCGTGTTATTTTTTCTAACACAGACATTATCTTTACTTGTAGGAGGACGGTTTGATGTTGGAAAATGTGGGGGGGGGCAGAATATATACACACATGTTGTCATGTGATCTGCAAAATGATTTATTAGATGCTATTCAATGATAATATGTCGAAACTACATCACCTTTCGTACTTATAATAAATATAAGGAAAAAGTTGGATGATGAACGGGCAGAAAGACAGACTTTCTTTAAATAGTAAGTTAGATTTTCAACGTTTTTTAAATTGCTATGTAAACGCGGCTCTTGTCCACCACTTTTATCCAAGAATCTGCAGCTAATCAGCAGATTTTATCTCCGAAACAGCTTCGCTATTTTTTCAATAATATGGCCAAGCCATAATTATGTAACTAACGTATTATAATACAAATGTACCAATAAAGATGACATAGGATCTTTCGAGCGTGCAAGACCACCTTGACATACGTGACAGTTTTTGCGTTCCTTGTTATCTGTACTAAATGACGATTGTAGAAGGATAAAAGACGCAATCGGCCAGACAATTCTTTTTTCGTTTTTCATCAAGAATACTTTTTTTCGTTTCAAATCAAGCTTTTGAATTGACTGCAAGTCCTAAACTGGATCACAAAATGATCATGCAAATACAACTTGCGGGACTCTTTATTATACTACAAACTGTTCGTTCAGGTTTTGTGGTTTTCGCCGCCGCCATATCTCTGGCCTGAAGTGTTGATAATTTGGTGGTGGCGCACCTATGAATTTTGGCATGACCCAGTGGTTATTTTACCGTCAATATGCCATAACTGAGGTGTTTGAATTAACATAAAAGAGATGTCTGGCTCTGCCTCAGCCGGTCCTGCAGAAAGTACACGGTGACATCACTGCGCACTTGTAATTAATGTCCTTACGTGTAGCAGAGGTGACTTACAGCAAATTGTGGCTGCCGTGGGACTTCTACCACCGTTATAAGTAAGTTTTATTATGGAACTCAGTACTCACCTATTCTGGAAAGAAAAACGTAGGTTTACATATAATTCCTTTAACATTAGCCCTATGGGAGGAGCAGGGGTAACCATCTGGATGGCGTCCTTGCCACTCCAAATTGTGTGACGTCGCTCCTGAGTCCGACCATGTCTCCATTTGGATGCCAAATGCTTACACCTGCATCTGGCACCTACATCTGGCGCCGAGTTTCTAGGCCGTTATAGATGAGATCCGTACATACTAGGGTGTTCAGTTGGACTTAATGGACTGACATCTTTTGACTAATAAATAAATGTTATTATAGAATATAAAGATAATGTATCAAAATATGGAACAAAACGTTAGGCTGATTTTCGGTTGCTTTACATAGCAGCTGCGCCATTATTTTTGCCACAGATTTGTCCAAAAATAGTTGCCAACTTCAAAATAGTTTCCGCGCCATTGCACTTATCAGTCTCATCTCTCATTCAATTAAATTGATAATTTTTCCAACGTTGTACCTCGCCACAAACATCATGTATCGCTTGTTGTTTTGATACGTGTCGATAGTGCGGTTACGCACCTCCTCCCAGGCATACAGCTCGCGGTAGAGAGGACGCAAGAACTTCATCCTGCCCTGTGAAGTGACCATCTCTAGTGCTAGAGATACCTGCTCCAGCCACCTTCCAACGATGCACAGCCGCAGCCAGCGGTAGCGGATTTCAGCATTACTGCGAGCGTTCATGCCGTAGAGCTCTTCCATCTTTTTCAACTTGGTCAGCGCCAGTGGCTTCTTCTCCAGCAGCTGCGACAGGAGCTCGATGATTTGGTTGGAGGAGAGGGTGTCGAGGTCAGTGGCGGAGAAGGGTGCTGGTTCCCTGACGTCCCAGTCGACCTAGCGCTGTCGCAGCTGGCTGCAGGCGTTGATCAGTGACGTGTCAAAGATCGGACGGTAGGGCAGCATACCTGGCGAGGTGAACCACGCCTCCCAGTCAACCTGGGCGAACACGCCCTCCTTTTCCTTCTCCGAGAAGAACTCAAGCAGAAACGAGCGGAAATCTTCAGAGTCGATCACCTGGAACTGGAACTTGGCCACGTAGGCTTTGAGGAAGGCCTCGAACTGCTCTGCTCCACCCACAAGCTGCTCCAGGTACCACAGCAGGGTGTGGCCCTTCTCATAGGGGATGATGGAGAAGGCTTCCTGCGGGTTGATGCCCTCTAGCTGCAGCACCAGTCGGGTCAGCGGGCTGGTAGCTCCGCGAGTCTGAACGGCATCCTTGAGGATCTTCCAGCCGCTGGACGCCGACAAGTGTCGCTCAGGATCGCCGCGCAGCCTGCCCATGATCTTGCGCATTATGAACATTGTGACACCCTCGTTAAGCCACACGTGCTCCCAGTTTCGGTTGGTGACCAGGTTGCCGATCCAACTGTGGGTGATCTCGTGCGCCACCTAGTCAATAAGTGATCGATCTCCCGCCAGCAGAGTTGGCGTTACAAACGTCAAACATGGGTTCTCCATGCCGCCGTAAAGGTAGTTGGGAGGCATCACTAGGATGTCGTAGACCCCCCAGATGTACGGACCAAGCATTTCCTCCGCCATCTGCAGCATCTGCTCCGTCTCGGCGAACTCGTAGGCGGCCCTGTCGACCAGCTCCGGTTCGGACCACACGGCGGAGCGATTGCCAAGCGGGCGCGACTCCAGGTCTCCAACGGCCAGGGCGAACAGGTAGGACGGGATGGGGACCGGCTGCCGGAACCGGAACACGCTCTCTCCGCCGGCCGTCTCATTGCCCTGCCGCAGAGCGGACATGAGTGATGTGAGCCCGGCCGGCACCGTCAGCTCTGCCTCAGAGCGGACATGAGCGCCGTGAGCCCGGCCGGCACCGTCAGCTCTGCCTCAGAGCGGACATGAGCGCCGTGAGCCCGGCCGGCACCGTCAGCTCTGCCGTGTACGTCTGCTTCACGGCCGGCGTGTCTTGTAGAGGCACAATGGAGCGACAGTAGATCCGCGAACTATGAGAAAACACGTACGGCTGTCTCTTTCCAGCCGTCTGCTCCGGCGTCAGCCACGCTAGAGCCGTGCTGTTGGGGCTGGTGCTGTAGGCGATCGACAGCTGCACCGAGTCACCAGCCGGCAACTCAACGTACAGGGGTCGGCCCAGCGCGCTGTCCGACTCGCCCCAACTCCAGCTGAGCGGAGCGCCGGAGGTCGGCTCGGTGACGGTTGTGATGTCGAGGTCACGGGTGTCCAGCACCAGGCGTGTGGCGGCCGCATCACGGCGCTCCACCGAGAGGTCCACTGAGCCGGACAGCACCTTCTTGTCGAAGTCGACGCGGAGTTTGAGATGTGCGGTGGTCACAACGGCCTCCGAAGGGATGGCGAAGGAGAACGAGTCGCTCTCGTTCCAGGTTGTCATATGGTCACCAGGCTGAGCTTCTGGGGCAGCTCCTGCTGCTGACCTGCCGGAACAGAGTGTGTTATACATTATTAAAGGGAATATAGCACCTTGGAAAAAGTATGTAGAATGATGGAGAAGAATGCCCTGATTACGGTCCTAGCATTCATTTTTGCGAAAAAAGTCAGACTTTGTTGTAATTTTAAAAATAGTAATATGTTTACATGTGACTTCACAACAATCTTGCGTCACCAAAACGAGTTGTGACGTCACAAGGAGGCATTGAACGGCAAAAATCGTTCTTTGAATCAGATGCGTAAAAACGTAAACAACGGCGTTCGCTGGTTCCTGACTCGCAAATAATATTGGACGCGATTACAAATGCGTTAATGTTTGCACTGGGGTCTATTCTAAGTATCTTTTGAGAATTTTTTAATATGAAATCAACTAACAATTAATCATGATAGTTACTTAAAACTATATCCACACCAGAGTGAATTTGTCCATTGTGTGATTAGCCCATTGAGTGAATTCATATAGTCACAGCCCACTAGCCATATGACTTTCTAATTGCGGGAGAATATTAAATCTACCGGTAAGGGGGACACCCATCAACAGTGGCCCTGTTGAAGACCTTCCCAAGCTTAACAATTTGACGTTGTCGCTACGTTGTGACAAGGTTGCAACTCAACTACACAACGTTGTGATAGTGTAATTTTGTAGACTGCCAGGACCGTTGTCAAAACGTTACCTTGTGACGCTTACAAAAAGGTTGAAACAACGTAGCTACATCGTTACTTTTGACAAGCATAGCTAACGTGACTTACGTGGTTGATCATCAATCTTAGTAAGATGGTGAATATGCTTATTGCTTAATTTAGATAATTGTACCACATTGCGAGCTGTTCTTCCCAAGTTACTGGAACAAAGGATACTTTCCGATTTAAATAATCGAAACATTGATCAAATTACGGTTTATTTACCTTTGAAATAGCATTGCGCTGTTTGTGTTATGATTCAATCAGCCTTGTTTCATATGTCCGGAGTTTTGAATTGAATCATGGATTCATAGATTAAAATATGGTGGTGAATTCGGCTTTTCTTTGACTCAAGGAATTGTGATTGAGGCAATTCCAATCGATTCCAATCAGAGTCGAATCATAACCAGTCATTCACAGTAGGTATGATAGTTGCAGACTGATAGTAGAATGAGCCTGGATGCTGATTAGTTATGATAGTTGATAGTAGAAGGATGCTGCACATAACCGGTACGTTTCCTCTGGTTTGACCGTGCGACGTATGTCTCATTTATCCTCTTTCTGGACTGCATTCCCTCAATAAAGTGGGAGGAGAACAATGGTTTTCAGTTTAGACTGGCACCCACAGTAACGTTGTGTTTCTTCTGGAAGCGTCTAGTTTTGGCTTCAAACATGGAGGAGTAGGTTCGCCGGAGCAGACGGGCGTGGCGCGACTGGTCGGATTGCAGCGGAATTTTTGTTATTTTATTGTTATTTGTGTTGTTGTGGTTTTTTGTTTGGGATGTGTGTGGGGGGGTCTGGGCGCCCGAAGCCCGGCGATTTTAAATAAATGATGTCCCTTATCAACGTCCGATCTTTTATTATGAAGTGCGTTTTGTTTCGGCGCCGTATGGTCTTCGTGAATGACTAAGACGTTACATTTTCCGTCGATGAACTCTAGATGCTGTGTGCTGGCTAACTGCGTCAGCCATGGTTTCGCCGGCCTCCAATTTTTTCGCGATACTCACGCCTGGCAAAAACACCACGGGACGTTTCTGTTTCAAACTTGAAGGTCAGTGTTGCATGTTGATGATACTCTTATGACACTTATGACCACTCTTATGACACTCTTCAAGGAGTCTGCAAAAAACTCCTTGCTGGAGTTATATTAACCCACAAAGAACTCCCAGCAAGGATGTCGAAAAAGAGGCTCCAAAGGAGTCAACAAGGAGGCGTCAAAACGGGCAGTCAAAAGGAGGCTCAAGAAGGGATCCAAAATGAGGCTCAAAGGGAGTAAGAGGCAGGCCTCAAAAGCAGTAAAAAAGAGAGCTCAAAATGTGGAGTTCAAACAAGATTAGCTATTAAAAGGAGTAAAAGGCAGTGCTCTAAAAGGAGTAAAAGCCTGACACGTAAAGACAGAGTTTTTTTAAAGGAGGGAAGTCACTTTCCAATTGGAGAGAGTATTTTGTGACTGCCGTTTTAAAAGCATTCGGGGGGGGGGGATTGTCGTAGTTTTCTACGCACATTTCCCGCTCCCTTTTTAAAATACCTTGTTTGAGTGTCAGTTTGCACTCTTTGAGGGTGCCCTTTACCCTCTCTTCGTTCTTATGGGATTCATTTTGTACTCCCTAAAACACTCCGAGGGTGTTTTAGATGGGAGTGTTTTTTTGCAGACTCTTGAAAGGGTGTCGAATAGGAGTCATTTTGTTTCTCAGTGTAGCTTGTGCAGTTTCCGAGTGTTTGTTGGTGTTACTATGAAATTTATGATTTGCACTGAGATCGTGACCTCCGTTGACCTGAGATGACTTTTTATATCTGGCAGATTCTAGTGTAATTTTGTGAAGCTGATCCAGTTTTGGCAATTTGGATCCATTTTATTAATGTATTTATATCAACTAGGGTCATGCTCTTTCAAAGGTCAACTGACGTCACTTACTTCAGATGACCTGAGATGACTTTTTTATTCTTGTAGTTTGAAGAATAACTGGTGACGCTGATTGCAAATTTTTATCCATTTTGCATAATTATATGTTTTTTCAAGATTTTAGCTCGATTATAATTCGATTTCTACCCATGCCCGATTTAGATGACATCCCGGTCATCTATTTTTTTTTTCACTTTGTAAAGCATATCCACTGCATGCAACGGCTATGACATGACTGGAGTCAAAAACACGTTACAATACTTGGGATTTCATACATCATGTATGTACATTGTATGTACATACATACAGTGTAACTGTAGACCATTCTGACCATATGTTCTGTCCACTTCAAAGACACCATCTCTGTCTCTGTCTCTGTCTGTCTGTGCTGCACGCAGTGGAATCCAATGCAAATACTATAGCCCTCGCCCCCGGTATCAGGGGCGAGGGCATAAATCGTTTCATTTTATTTCACTGCGTGCAGCACCGACAGACAGCACCGATGGACAATGTTGACATTGAACTTAACGGGTGCGCTTAACCAAAACTTTTAAGAATACTTTCTACGCTAGCCTCTGGCAGACGAAAACAAACATTGCCCAGAGAAAATGAGGATGTATTCGTATAGTGCACTGAAAAGACTGCTACACGAAGTTTCGCGAAGGATTTATTCACCGGGCGCATCGTCATCGGGTGGCGTCGATGAATTGGACAGAACGTATGATCTTTACTGTAAAAAACATTACAGAGCACACAGCACAAAGCGCAACATAATCCCTCAAAAACGAGTGCGGTGAGTCATAAGACTAGGTCTCACGCTCACGCTCCATCAGGTATTCTTTGAGCTCACGTTTAAAACCAGCGTAGCTTAAACAGCGCAGCTCAGACGGCAGCTAGTAATACTTAGCGACAGCCATTTACAAATAGCGACGCCTCCCAGACTCAGTTCGTATAAAGGGCGTCAGAAGCATGGGGCATTGTCTACAAGCATTTCGAGATGCATGCATTTCGACGGTGTTCAATATTTATAAAACTAAGGTGTTTACAAACGTATCGAACGTATCGTAACACGATTCTCTTCTACTTGCATGGCATCTTTCTTGCTCTTCTAGTCTCAGAAGCATTACTCGGTACATGACATCAGCTGTAGTAGAAAGCTGATTCGTCTTCAAGTCCAAGGCAAGTAATTTTGTCACATTTTTTTTTTTAACGAAATACAGTTCCTTACATTTTCTTTTAAATACACTTACACCTTGGCTACTCAGCGTTCTAACATGCGAACACGCTCTGTAAAATAAGCAAATGTCGGTAGCATGGGCTCCGCCACCGGGGGGGGGCTAACAATTTCGGATTTTTACATTAGACCTATGGGCGTTGCATGGAAAGAATGGACTTCAGAACGCCTTTGTCTCTCCCCCAACTTTCGGGAGGTGGCGTCGCTCTTGGTCGGTAAGGACGGGTAACAAAATTAAACGTATCTACCATGCAGAAGGCTTTAAGAACTACTGATGGAAGCCAAACTACTCGCGAGAGATGCAGCTTAAAATATTCTATTACATGCACAAAAAACGCATGTTTCTACCCACTTAAAGGGAGTGTGCCTACTCATATTGGTCATGTGGAGTTGTTGACACTAGTCTGGTGGTACACATTACGCCACCTATCAATCGCATTAAGAAGCTTAAACATGGCTTCCTTTCAGAAGTGATTGTAACCTCAGCATTGAATATTTACTGACTCAAAGAAAGACAAATTATTGTCGATCATCTATTACATCAATGTGCAAGCAATGTTTACCGAAACCTCTAGCCATTTTGATGCCAGAGGATATTTTGTTTAAACGAAAATGGAAACTTTCAAATAGACGGTGTGCCCTCGAATTTGTCGAAAATTTGTGTTTTGATGTCAGACTCGTGATCAGCGCATATAAAACATCCGAAACCACTCGGAAGCGGATGCCATGATAAAAAAGTGGTGATCACGACCAACCCTAATTATATATATATATATATATGTGTGTGTGTGTGTGTGTGTGTGTGTGTGTGTTACAGGGCGTTTGAGAAATACGGGTGTTTGCAAACGCCCTGACTGACCAGGGCGTTTGCAAACACCCTAGTGCGTTTGTAACCACCCTAGGGTGTATGCAAACACCCTAGGGTGTTTAAGGCCAAAATTTAGTTTCGGCTGGCGAAGGCGATTCCAAGCAGTTATTCAGCCGCTGGCCCGAACTGTCTAAAATGTGAACGTAATATCCCCGTACATAGAGCTGGTTGTACACTGTGGCATACAACACGTACCTGGTAGGCATCACAAGTCTGCATTGTTACAAGTTTTGCTGTGTTGGAAACTGGCGCACTGCACAATATTGTTGATACACTGACGATCAGGCAGGGCCTAGACCACCCGAACTACCTTACGGAGCGAGCGCGCTGGGCCAATGTATTCGGGCTGTATCCCCGTTACGGATGACGGGGTGATGATTAGTTCGACCCACCGATCAGCAAGTAGCTCATCGACCAATAAAAACGATATTTTCCCATTTACGTATNATGTGAGATCACTTTGTTTTAAGGGGCGTATGAGAATCGGGTGTTAGTGGGCAAACGCCCTAGTGCGTTGCAAACGCCCTTAAACTGACCAGGCCGTTTGCAAACCACCCTGGTCTGTTAGGTGTTTGGCAAACACCTAGGGCGTTTGTAACCACCCAGGGTGTATGCAAACACCTAGGGTGTTTAAAGTAAAAAACTTAAGTTTCGGCTGGCGAAGGCCGATTCAAAGCAGTTATTCAAGGCGCTGGCCCCGAACTGTCTAAATATGTGAACGTATATCCCGTACATAGAGCTGGTGTACACTGTGCATAAAACACGTACCAGATAGGCATCACAAGTCTGTATTGTTACAAGTTTTGCTGTGTTTGAAACTGGCGAACTGCACAATATTTTTGATGCACTGTCGATCAGGCAGGGCCTAGACCACCCAAACTACCTTACGAAGCGAGCGCGCTGGGCCAATGTATCCGGGCTGTATCCCCGTTACGGATGACGGGTGATGATAAGTTCGACCCAATGTTCACTAAGTAGCTCATCGACAAAAAATCAAATTTACGTATTTGGATGTTGGGGTAGTTGAAGACATTAGTTAGATTTTGGTACACAGAAAACATTGCTCTGATGAAGAATCGAACTCATTTCCCGATCGAGGGCCGCGACGAAGACCGTGCTTTAACCCGCGCATGCAGAGGGGGTTGATTTCCGCCCCCTCGATTTTTCAGGAGTAGCGGAAAAACGGCGGCGCGCAGCGCCGCCAAGTTTCGTACACCTGTTGGGCAATCAGATTACCCACACTTTGCAAACGTTTTGACTTCAGGTCATCTCAGGTCAGGTCCACAAGTTCATGTCAAGCTGACCTTACCTTCAAAAATGATTTGTGTTCGTGCCAAAGCCACAGTCTTTTCCCGAAAGATTTTTGAAAACATGCGGAATTTCGTTACGGATATCAGTACCTACAAGTCTTTTACCTTCGAATTTTTCGTATCGGTGGGACAAAGGGTCAGGTCAATTTCCTGACCTCCCCATTATAAGTGAATGGGCAAATATACAAATGCTTCCTCTTCAAATAATATGCATTGGACCAGGCTGCTGATTCTTTCATTATCATGTTATTTTAGCTTATTCTGAATGATCAAGGTGAATGTGTTGCTCAGTGATCCCTACAAGGTCATCTGCGGTCATCTTAGGCCATCAGCAATTATTTGCTAATAACTTTTTATACAATAAAGATAGAGACAAGCGGACAAACACCAATGTGTTACTCTTGTCTGGCTAAAATCGCCCCATATGCACATACCTACCTGGATCATCAACATGACCATGACCTTTGAGGTCAAGTATTATAGGTTGACCTAAGCAGGTCGCCAATCATATCAATCAAAGCGCCATGACGAGACAAACATGACGGCGTACAAATTATTTTCCTATCTAAATTAGGTGAAATGCTATTCACGAAAAACTGCTTTGCTAAAAATAAACCTTTTTTGACCTTCATGACCTCTGGAGCATAGTCACTTCACTCATTCATTTGTTCCTAGCTACCATAGTTTCCAGATAATCGGGGGTTTCTGAAAAGAGTCAATTAAAACCTGCAAATCTGACCTTTGATGACCACTGGTCCTTCAAATTTTTTACGACCTGATCCAAGAAAAAGGACTAAATACTTTCGATAGAGCTTATACAGAGTTATCTAATGCCGTTTTTCGCTTGTCGCTACGTTGCGTAGTTTTCGAGATCTGACAAGGGGGGGGGGCGGAAATCATCCACCCTGCAGTTCGTGTTCGGCGCGAACCCCCTGCAGTGCGCGGGTTAACCAGTTGAGCTATTTCTGTAGCTTGTTCTGTCCAGATCAAACAACAAAGAATGCAGTGATGTCGCAAGATCTGAATGCTTTTCAATGGATATGAGGTTTACATTCTTTAGAATGCCGACGCAGTTGATGAACTGTTTTTTTTCTTTCATATTTGCGTATTATTTTGGAAAATAAATGGCAACTTTTATTTCCACCGTTTTCTAACACCCCTCCCGAAATCGCACGTCTAGAAGTGAGTGAAATCCTGTTTTTCGTATAATATTTTTGCTTTATAAGGTGAAACGTATAAATCGATTAGCGCTCGGTATCGAGGATTCGTTTATATTGACAAATGAAAATATTTGTGCGTCTATTTTTGTTAGAAAACGGTGGAAATAAAAGTTTCCATTCATTTTCGGAAAAATAATACGCAAACTATAGGTGTCTTTTTTTAATAAGCTGTGAGGGCCGGGCCCTACCAATAATTTCACATTTAACATTCAGGCCTCCAGGCGTCGTTGCATGGTAAGAATGACATTTTAAAATATATAATGTTAGCATTAGAGCCCTACCAATCATTTTCTGAAAAAGACGCCCCTGTACGGAAATATGAAATAAAACAGTTCATAAACTGCGTCGGCATTCAACAGAAAGTATATACCTCATATCCATTGAAAAAGGTTCAGATCTTGCGACCTCACTGCATTCTTAGTTGTTTTGCCTGGCCAGAACAAGCTACAGTAATAGCTCAACTGGTTCAAGCACGTTTTTTTTTGTCGCCGGATTATATCGGGAAATGTTTTTTGAAATGATTCTTCATCAGAACATTATTTTCTGTGTACCAAAAAACAAATAATGTCTTCAACTACCCCAACATCCAAAAGTCAGTTGGGAAAATATCTTTTTATTGGTCGATGAGCTACTGGGTGACCGGTGGGTCTGACGCACTAATACAACCTACACCCTACATCTCACGCCGTACAACGGGCATAATGCCCTGGATACATTGGTCGGCGCGCTTGCTCCAGTTAAGTTAGTATGGGTGGGCCTAGGGCCCTGCCTGATCGGAAGTGTATCAAAAAATATTGTGCAGTGGCCAGTTTTCCAACCACATTCAAATCTTGTGACAATACAGACTTGTGATGCCTACCAGGTACGTGTTTTATGCACAGTGTTACCACCAGCCTCTATGTACGGGATATTACGTTCACATATTTTAGACAGTTTCGGGTCAGCGGTATGAATAACTGCTTGAATCCCTTTCGCCAGCGAAACTAAATTTTGGCTTAAACACCTAGGGGTTTGCAAACGCAATAGGGTGTTTGCAAACGCCAGTGCGTTTGCAAACGCCCTAACAGACCAGGTTTTAGCAAACACCTGCGTCAGTTCAGCGTTTGCAAACGCACTTAGGAATTCAGGGCGTTTGAAACGCCCGGGATTTCTCATACTCTGACACCATATTGCCCAAACGTATGTCTGCTGTCGGTTTAATGAATATGGCCGAATGAGCTGAACAGATGCCGCCTCGCATTGAGAAAAGGTGTATATGTCAAACAGTATGTCATGCTGTCGTTTTAAAATGAGAAATGCCGAATTGAGCTGAACAGATGCTGCCTTGCATGAAGGATGAAAGTCAACATGCTAGGGTAATGGATACAAATTTTGTGAAAATAATTATCTGCCTTATCTGAATGGGCCCAAATGGACATGGGTCTCAAAATGTATTATGAATTTGAATAGGTCTGGTCTGGGCTTGATGTCCATGGGCTTCGGATGGGCTGGGGTTTGGGCACCCATGGGCCATGATAGTCTCTGGTTTAAATGAGATATACCGAATTGAGCGGAGCAGACGCCGATTCGCATAAAGAAAAAGTGCACTATAATCGGCATCTTTTCAGTTGAACAGATGCCGATTCGCATTAAGAAAAGGTGTATGTATATTAAAGGGAGAAGACAACTTCCCATGCTTGTTTCATCCAAATTTGCGCGCATTTGAACATTGAATGCACTTATCAGGCGCGGATCCAGGATTTCGGTCAGGGGGGGGGGCGCCCATACAATTTAAGTTGCACCTCCGGGCGCACCCTACGGGCGCGCCATAGAAAAGACCCGGTTCAGGGGGGGGGGGGCGCGCCCAAGCGCCCCCTGGATCTGCGCCTGCTTATACGATTTAGCATGGCATGGCTGGATGTCCGGGAGATGAGCAGATAAGCATTAGCAAACCCAAATTGTGGTCAATTTCGCGTGTTACTTGAAAACTTGGCAACTGATTTGGGTTATCAGGCAGACTAATGAACCACTTCAACAATATCGTCAGATAGCACGAAATATCCCGCATGCCACTTAAACTGGAGCAATACCTATGTATTTAAATAACGAAAAATGTAAGCGACAATATAATTTATGATTATAAAAATACACCATTGCTAAGTGGCAAAGTCATCTTATCCCCACAAGTTCATCCTGCGAAAAAAGGAACCTCTGGGTGCTTCTGGTAAGCCGCCGAATTCGCTTGAATAGTGCCGAATTTGGTTGTTTCTATTTCGAATTAGCGTGCGCTATTTCCAAAGTCATACGGTAACGCCGAAATAGCCTGCGGTAATGCCGAAAATATGTGCCTGCTGGCTGCTGTTATAACGCCGAAATTGATTGCGGTAACTAATGCCGACCGCTGTCGAGCCGCCGAAATTGAATGTTGCTTTGCTACATTGTGTTGCGTAAGGTCAACAATGATTCACTATTTCTCAAACGGGTGAGCATTGAGAATGCGCCGAATTTGAATGCAAAAAGGTGCATAAGGGAGCAAAATGCATACCAATAAAGGTGCATAAAGGGAGCAATGCATAAGGGAGCAAAATTCGATGATTTTTTATATTTTTATCAACTTTTTCGGGATGACGCCTCCCCATGGCGCCAAAAATCAAATCCTAGATCCGCTAATGCAACTTTATGATCTAAGCCAAAAAAGGTGTAGATTTAATGACAAATATTCGCATTCAATTACAATTGTATATACAAAACATATCTTATGTACCTTTGTGGGTGACAGTAATATACAAAAATGAATTACATGAAATTAGATCATTTCCCAAGATTGGAGACCAAATCCCAAGATCCCAAGATCAAAGCTCATTTCCCAATATATTGGGAAATATGCAAAGATGCGGTAACACTGACTATGTAATGTTGCTTGCAGTTTGTTGTATTCACAGTGTGTTTTTTTCTGAATGCTTGTAATGCTGGGCTGCTTTATCTCACCCAAAGCCGCTGTGATGAGCAATACAGCCCCTTTTGCACTAACAGCGGCGTTTGCGAGCGCGAAGGAGCGTGGCAAATTGTATTACATAACATTATAATACATGTTAAAACATTTGGATGTTCTGCACACACAAAGGTAACTTCTGAGACCCAAGGCACAACATCAGTTAATCCGTAAAAAATAGGACAAATAAACAATCACATGCATTATTATCAGCCATTTCCACAACAACCACTTTGGAGAAAATCGGAGCGCTGCTCATAGAAACCCAATTCATTCTACGGTGTCTGTTATCTCGCGTTGCATCCTCGTCTAGCTTAGTGTCACAGCTGCGATCGATAAATGCTACGAAACTACGGAGCTCGTTCCATCTTTTACTGCTTCAAGAGTCCAGGGGTAGCAAATACAGAGTAGCCGGCCCTGGCATGTGTCTTCATCCGAACTGAACAGGATTCCCTAAGTATACGTGTCTGTCCCAGTCCCACCATACCGTATCACTATTGTTATTGTCACGTATCACTGTCTCACTGTTGCCGGAGTAAACAGCTGCGTCCTGCACCCTGCTGTCTACCCTCGCTAGCCCACTGTCAGGGTAACACTGCGTTCTCACATTCAAGCACTGCGCCGAGTACACAACCTGCGGTCCTGCATCCCTGCTGAGTGGGGTTCCGCACCCCTCTCTAGCGCCGACAGCTTCAGAGAGTGACGTCACCACCACCAGGCGTGGAGAATCGAAGAGCTGGCTGCCGGCCGGCTCGCCTTCTACCTGGTCTGGTCGGGGCTCTAGTAGGCGTTCTGACCGGGCTGGTTGAACACTGCGAAGGGCTGGTTACCGGCTCCTGGAGGCTGACTGAAGGCTGACTGGCTGTAGGCTGAGGGCTGGCTGAAGGCTTCTCCTGACTGCTGTGTTGTCCAGGGTCCCACCTGACTGTAGGGAGGTGGTGGCTCGCTCACAGTCGCAGTGAGCGGTGGGCTGTAGGATTGAGGGAGGTCCGAGGTGCTGGCGATGAAACCCGGCGGCAGCGGCTGGCCGGGCGGACGCATCACCATCATTTCTCGCACTCGGCCGGTCGTAGGGTGCACCACCGTCATCGGCACCAACCGACCGGCGTTCACCGCCTGCCGGATCAGCTGACGCCGCAGCTTGGCCGTGATGGTGCAGAGGCCGATTATCAAGACGAAACAGATGAGCATATTGATGATCACCCAGTAGAAGTAATTGTCCAAGACGCTCACAAACACAATCATAATGACGAAGTTGAGGATGAGCAGGGGACTCAGAATCCAGCGAGTCCGCTGCAGCTGCTCAATGGTCGCCATGTTGGAGATAGACACTCGGCGGTTCTCCCTATAGCTGCACAGCACAGAATGCCGAGCACTGTGGCGCCGACGCTCGATATCGCACAGCTCTTATCTTATCTGACGGTGACCAGGTCAGCTATGACGCAGGACAATGATTTGCGTCAACTGAGGCGAGGCCACGGTCAAGGAAACGCCTCTGGGGAGGAGAAGTTCGAGAAAATGCTGATAAGGTATGATTAAACGTACTTACTGTCAGAGCTGGAAAGTCGAAAGCGATGATATGGGACGGAGTCGGGGTAAGAGTCGGTGTCGACTCGCCTTTGGCTCCTGCCTCCTAAATTCGCAACCAACCAACAGCTATTTAAAGTCCGCTCAACACCTGCGACCTAGACATACACTCACATACTGCCAGATTTGAGGAAGTGAGTTAACTCCTAATCTCCCACGAACTTGTCATATTGTGTCTGTCGGGAGACATTCCTGACCACAGACGTGCACACAGATTTCCTCTTTTTCCCCGGGCTATAAATTGTACTGCTCCGACAGACGCCAACCTTAACCCGCGAGTCACTGGGGAGGGGGCTTTTTTTAGCCCCCCCCCCTTGAGGAATATGTGAAATATCGCACAAAATAATGCAGCTATGAACGCCAAACTTCTAGTACCTGACCGGGCATCTTTTTTACACCCTTTGCACATTTTTTAAAAAATTTCGTCATATTTTTTTTTAGATAAAGCTTAGTTAGTGACGTCACTACACAGATTTTGACACCAAAATCAGTTAAACTTTAGGAGGCCGTAAAAATGCCATGTAGAAAACAAAATGGAATCCATAAACGTGCGAAAATAGCAATTGTCAAGGGCTACAATATGGCAATCTCGGATTTGTTTAAAAAGTGATTTTGACCCCCAAATTTTCAAAAAATTACTTTTTTCGAAAAATGACAAAAAATCAAAACTTCTTAGGATATTTAAAAAAACGGAATATATGTAATATAACTATACATATTCAACCACTGTACCTAATTTCAAAATGATATAAGTATTTTTGACTCAGTGATGACATCTAAGGTATGGGTAACTCGTGACGTCAAAATTTTGAAATTATATTTTTTGTTCTTTTTTGACCAGATACAGAAACATAAAGGGCAGCACTGTATTTCTGAGGCAAAACTGGTTTATAAAAATATATTGATTTATTGTATTATTTACTTTCAAATTTTGACCTTTCGTGACATTAATTTGACCTTTACTTGACCTTAACTTCACGTACATTCAGTTAGGTGGAAAATGAGTATTAATTTCAATTTCTACACTTAAAATATAGTATGTAAAACATGTGTTGCATGACTTTCGTATAAATTTTGGGCATAGTGACCTTTTGTGACCTGACCTTGACCTTGAAATTTTGTCAAAAATCTATAACTAGCTAATTCTGGATGTGTGTCATACCATTGAGGGCACTCTGGGTGATCATGGTTGCAATCAAATGCTTTGAATGGAAAATAAGGTCAATAAACTAGATGTAAACTAGAACGGCTAGATTTTGACCTTTGACCTGACCTGTGACGTAATCACTGACCTCTAGGGCAACATAAATTATTTTTCATCGATGACATTTCCTGGGCTATCGATTGCCGTTTGATTCAGCACGATGGTGTACTTGGTTTCGAAGATACAAGGGGGGCTAAAAAACGCCCCCAGTGACTCGTGTTACAGAAAATACCCCAGTGACTGCCGGGTTAACGATGAAGAGCAAAAGTGCGAGTAGGCGGCGCCGCCATCATCTGCCGCGAGTGCCATATTAGCAGAAAAACTATCAATCTTGAACTCTGAACCCACTATCTATCTAGAACCCACACGCCCTCTGGCTCTCAGTGACACGCCGCGGCCGAACAGTGGTAGTGGGCGCCATATACAGGCCACCAGAATGCGACACCAGCGGATTCATCGAAACACTCCGAGATCAGCTCAGGGTCACATCATGACGCGAGACACTCCAGTTTTTCTGCTCGGCGACACAAATCTAGATGTTTTGACACCAAAATCACCAAACATTCGGAAAACATTCGGAAATATCTTCAGCTCCTATCTGACCTCAGCCTACACCAAATCGTCAGTGAACAGACCGGGGGGCTCACTCCGGCACCTTCAGCATTACCAACGAGGGTCCAGCAAATGCCAGTCTCTGATTGGTGGTGACGTCATGTCACATGGTCGTGACGTCAGCTGGTCACAGGTTCTGGTAGCTGGCATGGCCAGCGTGTTAAATCTCGTTTGTATCGCCCCATCTAACTCGAAAACTAAAAAGGCTAGCGAGAAGCAGAATACAGCATTCGAACGCTCTCTACAAGGCCATTTGAAGTTGTGTTGACATTTTTGGGTTCAGATCAATATTGAGGTCACCAGAGGTCATCAAAGGTCACGTATTTTAAGTGAAAGACTGCTATAGAAGCTCCGAAATATCTCGGGAACTATGGGACCAATTAACAAAGGGAAACAATAGAAGCTCAATGAAAGTTCAAAACACTCTTGATATCGAATTAACTCAGGTTTCATAGTTGAGCTCCAGAGGTATCAAAGGTAGAGGTATTTTTTATTAAAAGTTTGTCCATAAATAAGTTTGTAATGATAGGACATATGAGTAATAATTTTTGGGGACGGTAATTGCCACCATTTTTGCCTGACTGTAGATCCTAGGTGGTGTTTGTCCCTATTCAATGGGCTTCAAGCCCCCCCCCCCCCAGTGGCGATCCAGGCCAATCTCATCAAGTGCGGTAAATACACAAACGCATGCGTAAATGGAAGTGCTCCGAGTACTGCAATCATTTAAGAAGGGTTTAAGTTCAATCATATGTGTCAAAATACCTAGCCGGTGATGCTGTCACAGTAGTACGATGTTGCCGGTCGATCCCGTGTCGCGGAGTTTTTGCAGGCCGTGCACCAATTGACCTACTTACCAATTCACGGCATTGGTGGAGATTGGGCCTTGGTGCAAGGATTGGGGGCCCAGGTGGGGCTCGCGGCCTCACCGCATCGCGCCGGGTCGTAATTTGGCCTCCCCCGAACCTCCCCGGTTTGGGGAAGGCCAAAGCACTGCTCAGCCACGCGACTCAAGCGCTTGGGGGTGGCCGCGTCCACGGCGGCCCCACCCTGGATCCGCCAGTGCCCCCCCCCCCCTGACACGGCAGACGGCCCGTCAGTACTGCGCCTCTCCGGCGTGGGCCAGAGGCGATCCAGGGGGGGGGGAAATGGGCAATTGCCCCTTCCCAAGCGAAAAGTCGGTGGGCAAAAGATGTTTTTTGCCGCCCCCCCCCCAAAGTCGAAGAAAAAGTAGCAATTTTGCCTTTCTGAAAATGCATTTAGCTGTTTTAACCAACGATTTATTGTATAACGGTATTTGTGAAAATTGTCTTTGAGCAGTCAAAAATCCAGCTATTACAGTGAAGAACTTGAAAATTCGGCGGCGCTTCGCGGCATGACACAAGTTTTGCAATTCTTATATAAATTTGGAAAATGGGAAAATGAATCCCATTAAGTGTATGGCGAAGGCTCTCCTAGGCTGGCCTCAGGGCCCACTTCCCTTAATAAATATTAACTTAAAGACGGATAACATTTTTAGCTAGTCTCCAGAGCTCCGAAAAAGCGACGCGAACGCAAAGACACGGATATCGGCAGTAGGCGCCCGGAAGCTGCTTCGCCGTGCCCAACTTGCTGAGCTGAAGAGCTAATAGTTGGGACCAGGTCAGGATCATCTTTCCCAGGCTCCTCAAGATCCACAGGAACCATTGATACGTAGAAATAAACGTTCTGCCTCTTGCTGCTTTAAAACGATTTACACTGTTACCAGTTGTGTGTTACAGTTTGGTACATATGTATACAGTTATTATAATAATGATATGTACCTAGAAGGTACTACTGACTTGAGCGCTGACTGCCAACGGTCATCGTGATTTACTATCTGATGCTAGTGTAAATGAAAAGCTACCTTCTTTTCATTTTATTATCTTGCCGAGATGTGCAACCAGGAAAACGGGTTAACTGAGGCTTGTCTTCACTCACGGTCTGGTATTAATATCAAAATTTTGTTTCCCACGACCTAAAATACAAATTTTCACGCCGTTTCGCGGCGGCCAATCAGTGGTCATGCGTCATAACGGAAACCATCGTCTATCTTACAGTTTCGTCGAAGAACGCTGATATTGAAGAATGCCATTTTTAGCTATTATCCTCTACCAGGTCCCTCGCTGATATTTTTTTAGGGCAAACCCTTAAAAATCACCGCCTTATTTTGCGGACCGCAAAAATGACAAGTACCTTACCTACCTATCATGAAAATCCAATTAAAAAATGCTGCAAAGACTAAATTACAATCATACAAAGGGGGTACAGCGTTTTTGCCATTTCAGGCCGACCACGCGCTCCCCAGTCAAAAATAACGTCCGAACGCCCCTGATTGTACCAATCAAAATAAAAACGGGACTATAATAGTAGGGAATAAACAGATCCAGGTATGACGGATGACGAACCATTTAGGGTCATGCCCCACCCAAGATCCCTGAAACCATGATTTACCCCTCCCAAAAAAAAAGGCTGGACCTATAGTTGCTGGCGGGTTGACGACTGCGCTCTATTCCCCTCCCCTCGGTCAACAACTTTTGGCTGACGGCTGACGGCCCGCTACCCCCCTTCCCGCTCAACAGCTTTTGGGAAAGACAGGGCCCGGTGGACCGGCCGACGGGAAATAGTCCACTGGATTCCCCTCTCCAAAAAAAAACACGGCTAGATCCGCTAGTGCCCTACCCTAACCCCTCTGGTTAGTCAGCAGCATATGGCTAAGGAACATTTTTTCGACGTGGCCCTCACTGACCAAAATCCTGGCTACGTGCCTGCTTCTGTGCAGGTCAGAGGGACCCCTGACCAGACAGAAAGGCCCTCTGAGTGGGTCAGAAGGGCCCATGAATATGCCAAATGGTCCTCACCAGTACGAGGGAGCAGACCTTTTCATCCTTCTATTAGGCCCTTTCAACGCTCGGAATGGGCCTGCTGCGTGGTGCTCCCCCCTGAGGCAAAATCCTGGCCGGACGTGCCTTGGGTAAGACCTTTGAGGCGCCGTCCTCGGCGAAGTCCTGGTTACGTGGGCCTGGTGCATGGGCCTCTCGATGGGCCTGAGGTCCTGCGTCCAATGAAGTCATCACATAGTTAAAGAAACAGTTGCATCACAAAAGTATAGTAGCCGTAAATCCGTGAGTTTTCATATTCCCGTTTTTTGGTGAGATGGGCCCCTTAAATGCTCTTGGAAGGGGCCCTTTTGAGTGCCCTTTCCCTGGACGATTTATTTCTGGCTCACGCGCCGGACCGACCCAGCATGTTCTCAATCCATCTCGCACCAGGCTCCTCCAGATCAATAGGGAGCCATTTGATGTGCGGAAAAGTCTTTTCTGTCTCAATTCTTTGCTGCCTTTCAAACCATTGCATATTACCAGTGTTTGTTACAGTTTTGGATACTAGGATGTATAGTTATAGGTTTTATAATCGGTATTATTTATGACATTTACATGGTATGCCACCGGGTCATCGTATTACCATCTGGTGTCTTTAATTGCAATATTTAAAATCTATCTTAACGTTTTAATACTTCTTATCATACCGAGCAGTGCAACCAGGAAGAAAGGTTTACTGAGGCTTGGGACTCCTCTAACATCCTTGTTGCCTATATGAATAATTCGTTATCCATTACCTCAAATTAACATTTTCACGCGGGCGTACACATCGGTGGCCATCATCATAACGAAGCCATCGCCATTGTCTTCGGTTGGTCTTGACGCTGAATTTAATTAATATACTTTTTTAGCCTCTTATCCTCTACATGGCCCATGCCGCATTGATTTTTGGGTTTTATCAGACAAACCAGTAAAAATGTGTTCGGCGCTTACTAGCTACTAGGCTATATTTATTATCACATGGAAATCCACATAAAAATGCTGCAAAGGCCTAAATACACACAAACAAAAGAATATTCATTTTTTCGTCATTTCAGCCGACCCCCTCAATAATTATCGGTGACGCACCCTTGCGAGCTGGTATGAGATAAATGTTATTATTATTTATGTGTGTATGTGCCACGGAACATCGCGTTTCTGTATTTTAAACTATTTTTTTTTTATTCGAAAAAGTTTTTTTAAACAAAAATACAGAAAACTGGACTTTTTCCGAAAAACTTTTTTTTTAAATTATAGAATGCCAAAATGAGGTGACCAGCCCAAATCCGCTCAGAAAAAAATGAAGGTACATTTTTGCCACGAAAAGTTTGCACCCCCCCCCAAACCGAGCGGCTGGATCCGCCCCTGGCCTGGGCTGGGCTGCATTAGCCACAGGCAGTGCACGTGAGCGGCTGCCAGCAGCGATGATGGGCCGCGGGGCGATCAGCAGAATCCTGAAGTTCGGGGAGGCCAAAACACGGCCCGGCCCCACGGCCCGGGCGCCTGCGGGGAGGCCGCGGCCCCGGCGGCCCCCACCCTGGATTCGCCAGTGTGTGTGTGTGGGGAGGGGATGAAGCCCCAANCCCCCCCCTGACCACGCAGAGCGGTGCCCGTCAGGTACTGCGCCTCACCGGCTGGGCTGGGCTGCATTAGCCACAGGCAGTGCACGTGAGCGGCTGCCAGCAGCGATGATGTGCCGTGGGGCGATCAGCAGAATCCTGAAGCTAGGGGAGGCCAAAACACGGCCCGGCCCCACGACCCGGGCGCCTGCGGGAGGCCGCGGCCCCGGCGGCCCCCACCCTGAATTCGCCAGTGTTTTTGTGGGGGGATGAAGCTCCAATTGAATAGGAACCTACACCCCTAGAATCTACTGTTGGGCAAAATGGGCAATTGCCCCTCCCAAAAAAATTACTTCTATATGTCTATTCATTGAAAAGTTATGTATGACAAACGTTTTAGAAAAAATTACCTCCTGACCTTTGGTGACCTCTGGAGTCTTAACTATGAACCTGAGCTTAAATTCGATAAACCATTTCGAATAGAATTTTCATGAGCTTTCGATTGCTTTTTACCCTTTGTTCATTGGTCCCATAGTTCCTGAGATATTTGGGAGCTTCTATAGCAGTCTTTCACTTGGAATACGTGACGATTGATGACCTTTGATAACCTCAATATTGACCTAATCCCAAAAATGTCAACACAACTTCGAATGGCCTTGTAAGAACCTGTGACCAGCTGACGTCACGACCACGTGACGTGACGTCACGACCAATCAGGGCTTGAGATTCTGTTTTTTTGCCGGAATGGCCTACCTTGTTATAGAGCCTTGGTCTGGACTATGTGTCGTCGTCCGTTTTTCGCTTCGACGTCCGGGTGCATAGAAAACCGGTCGACAAAGTCGCCCAGCATCCATGAAAAAATTGGCATTTACAAAAGATCTCCCAGAGCAAAGTGCGACGGCCGACGTCATCCCGTCATGCGTTTGCAATACGAATTACTTGAAGCTCTGTTGTGGTCTTGGACAATATTAAGCGATGGCATTTAAATCGGCGATAATATTTGCAATGTTAGCGTCAGCAGTCGCTTACGTTTGTCGTGATCATATGTTACCTAATAGCGAGAAATTAAATATTTTGGGTGGATATTGATCAGCAAAGACGGCGCTATCCGTCGGTATACATTTTCCGGTCAAATTTGTTCTTGTTTTGGGTGTTACGGTAGTGTAAAGGGTAAAATCTTCTAAAAATATCAAATTACGACTTGAGCGCCTCAATATAAGTCACACAGTTTTGGGTAACACATATAATTTGAAGACGGTACATGCGCCTGCAAAGTGGCGTTGGTTTCAGCCTCCTATGTCCAACAGTTGCCGAGCACCGATACAAAACCTGAAAATGACGATTTCAGCACTGAAGTGGTTACAACTTGTCACGTGGCACGCGCTCCGCTGTGAACGACATCCTTTACGCCAGGCCAATCGATTATCTATCATATAGTGTTGCTCGCATGCCGTTGTGACCCTCGGTTGCCGAGCTAGCGGCTCGGGAACGGCGCGGCGTTTTACTGTTTTTCGCCATTTCCGAATTTCGCTTTCCCATGTTAAACCAATGGCGCACGTTCGCGCGTGCCGACGGCGACTCATGAGCGGTAACGACCCGAAACTCGGTCGAAGTCCAAGTGCGACGACATGCAATGCGGCTTGAAAATTTCGCCTCTGCAGCTCTCACCGTTTCGGCGCAGCGGCCCGCCAAAAAGCTTCAGACAATAACGGCCAAAATAATTTGTATATATGTAGACTAGAGGGCCTGCATTGCGCGATGCGCAATAAACACCGACACTGCCCGCCAACGCCGCCCGCAAACCCCGCCGAAAACACCGCCCGCAAGCCCCGCCCGCAAACGCCGCCCACAAACGCTGCCCGCCAACGCCGCCCGCAAACGCCGCCCGCAAATGCCGCCCGCAAACGCCGCCCGCAAACGCCGCCCACAAACGCCGCCCGCAAACGCCGCCCACAAGCACCGCCCGCAAACGCCGCCTGCAAACGCCGCCCGCAAACGCAGCCCGCAAACACCGCCCGCAAACGCCGCCCACAAACGCCGCCCGCAAAACGTCGCCCGCAAATGCCGCCGAAAACACCGCCCAAGCAACGCCGCCCGCAAACTCCGCCCGCAAACGCGCCCGCAACGCCGCCCGCAAAACGCCGCCTATTCATCGCAAAACGCCGCCTGCAAAACGCCGCCCGCAAAACGCGCCACGCAAACGTCGCCCGCAAAGCCGCCCGCAAACCCGCCCTGCAAACAGCCGCCCGCAAACGCCGCCGCAAAAGCCGCCCGAAAACGCCAGCCGAAACGCCGCCACAACACGCACACACAACGCCGCCCGCAAACGCCAACCCGCAAACGCCGCCCGCCAACGCCGCCCCACAAACGTCGCCCGCCAACGCTACCCGCAAACGCCGCCTACAAACGCCACCCGCCAACGCTGCCCACAAACGCCGCCAACAAACGCCGCCCACAAACGCCGCCCACAAACACCGCCCACAAACGCCGCCCACAAACGCCGCCCACAAACGCCGCCCACAAATGCCGCCCACAAACGCCACCCGCAATCACCATCCGCCAAAGTAAAATACCACAAACGTATAACGACGTAACAACGTATAAAAAGATCATTCTTGATTATGAATCATTATTTTATCGTGTATCATTTGATGATGGCAAATCAGCGTGTAATGTAAATAATGTGGCAAATACCGGAGCAGTCTAAGTGCTGACATTGCCTTGTATGGCATGCTAATTTGACCAAAAGGCATAAATGGTAACCACAGACATTTAACATTTGGCTGTCCGTGTCCGGCTAAGTATTTCTTTACTGATCAAATTTATACTCCTTATACCAATGTGTGTGCAGAGGCAGCGTAAAGCTATCGATAGGTGGACGTTGTAAAGGAAGGTCTGGGCTCTGTGTCGTTGTCGTTCGTCTTTCACTTTGACGTCCGGGTGCATAGAAAACCGGTTGACAAAGTCACCCAGCCTCTATGGAAAAAATTGCATTTACAAAATATCTCCCAGAGCGGAGTGCGACGTCATCCCGTCATGCGTTTGTAATACGAATTACTTGAAGCTGTGTTGTGGTCTTGACCAATATTTGGCGATGGCATATTTAAAATCGGCGAAAATATTCGCAATGTTAGCGTCAGCAGTCATTTCGTTTGTCTTCCATAACATAAGTTACTTATTAGCCAGAAGCGAAATATTTTGGGTGGATATTGGTCAGCAAGAACGGCGCTATCCGGCTGTGTAAATTTGCCGGTCAAATTCGTTCTCGTTTTGGGTGTTACGGTGGTGTAAAGGACAAAATTGGCGAAAAATGTATAATTTCAACTTGAGCGCCTCAATATCAGTCTCACAGCTTTGTGTAACACATAATTTGAAGACGGTACATGCGCCTGCAAAGTGGAGTTGGTTTCAGCCTCCTGTGTGCAACAGTTTCCGAGCCCCGACATAAATCCGGAAAATGCAAATTTTATCATTAAAGTGGCCACACCTTTGCACGTGGCACGCGCTCCGCTCTGAACGACATCTTATACGCCAGGCCAATCGATTATCTATCACATGGTGCTGCTCGCATGCCACTGCGACCCTCGGTTGTCGAGCTAGTGGCCCGGGAACGGCGCGGTGCAGGGCTGCTTTCCGCCATTTCCGAATTTCGCGTTTCCCATGTTATAGCAATGGCGCACGTTCGCACGTGCCGACGGTGACACATGGGCGGCACCGGAACGAAACTCGCCTTAAGTCCAAGTGCGACGGCTTGCAACGCGGCGTGAAAATCTCGCCTCTGCAGCTCTCACCGTTTCCGCGCAGCGGCTCGCCAAAAAGCTACAGACGATAACGCACGCACTCACGCACGCACGGTCAAAATAATTTGTATCATAATATTTGTATATATGTAGATTTAGTCCTAAAAGTCGGGGACGGGAATACTTGGTAATTCCAATCGCTGATTGGCTGAATTCGGATGATTTGACGCACATAGGCGTAGGAGCCGGGGGGGGGGGGCAGGGGGCAACTGCCCCCCAACATTTGGTTATTTTAACACTACGTCTATGGACGTTGCATGGAAAGAATCGACTTCGAAATCCCTTTTGCCCCCCAACTTCAAATTAGTTCCTACGATCCTGTTGACGCATGATTATGACGTAGAGATTACGTAAGACTTCGGAGAAAGTGTTTGATAGAAACAGATAGTGCAAGACAAGAACATGCTGTTTCAGCATCCCTTAGCCGAAAGGGTTAAGATCTACCCCCTTCGGGGCCAAATCTACCCCACCTGGGGGTAGATTTGGCCCCTCACTTTGAACACTTGTAGAACGTTAAATTGACGATTTAGAAGAAAAAACCCAATGGTAGCCTTCATCCCCCAACAGTTCTCTTTCCAAATAATTTGTTTTTGTCAAGATTACTCAAAACATGTAGGAGCTACGATCAAAAATGTGATGCTCCGTTAGGCAAAATCCTGAGTTAGGACTTTTGACCGACGTCAATCTAGGTAACTTTTTTTGCGTTTGGTTGCCTAGGTTAATTTTTGTGAGGATGCCTTTTGGGCTAGGTGGCATCGTATTATTCATGCGGAGGACATATCCGAAGACGGAATAAGAAAAATCGTATTATAAGGTCGAAACGTTCAATTGCTACTTAAACACTACGATTGTTACTGCACCTTGACTTTTTGGTTGATTTCAAAAATGGATATTTTTATTTATGATTGAATGTTTTCCATTTTCACACACAAGATGTGATATATGAACCCTAATGTTACCCTAAAAGATCTTTAAAATCGGGTGATAACTGTGGCAGATATTGACTTTTTTCTGAAAAAATAGCCTAAAGGGCCAAATCTACCCCATTTTTTTTTTTACATTAGGGAATGACGAATACATGTTTCCTGTGCCATTTCATGTGAAAAACACGATCCAAAGGTTCTTTTTTATATTCCTCATCAATAAAACAAGTTATTCACATAAAAGTTTTTTTTTTTTGCTTTTTTCGTTGTTTTTTTCGTTTTTTTCATTTCGATTTAAGAGTTCTGCTTTCTTAAGATATATTCTCCTTGACAAGCTGAACAACTTTCAAATTTAAACATATGCTCTATTTCAATAAGTTTTTGAGTTATTCATATCTAAAGGGGCTATCCCGGCCCCTATATAGCCTAAAGGGCCAAATCTACCCCTACCATAACTCCTCCATTTTTACTCTTAAAAAAGGGTAGAAACATGTTACCTAGGTTATTTTATGTGGGAAACACGATCTGGTGCTTGAAAATAAGGAAGCTTAGTTTTTGGCTTTTTTAGAATTTTTAAACATTTTTAAGTTCGATTAAGAGGTCTGCTTCCTTTAGATGTAATGCTCTTAACGAGCTGAACAGCTTTTACATTTAAACATGGTGTCTATTTTAAGTAGTTTTTGCTTGACTTAAATAAAAGGATTAATTTAGCCTAATGTGCCAGATCTACCCCCAACTAATTTTTATTATTATTCTACCCAAAATTCCTTTTTTAACTCCTTAAGAGTTACTGCAGTCTCATACAACAGCCTAAATTTCCCCAGGGCTTTTGGGAGTGTTTTTATAATATATGATATATATATTTTTTTATGCCGTCGACTGCTGAATAATTGTAACAAAGACATTTTGATTGTCTTAATTTGATATATTTTTCAATTTTAAATAAAAATCAAATTAAAAATATAAACATTTTTTAAAAATTCAAAAAAAAATGCAAATTGCATCATGTGATTGTGTTTTTTATGAAAAGCTATGTAAAAAAAACATAAAAAACAAAATTTCAGAAAAATACAAAAATACATTACAAATAAAAAATATAAAAAATCTTCTTCATCTTTCGGTCATCAGTCATCGGTCTTCGGTCATCAGTCATCGGTCATCGGACATCGGTTATCGATGATCGTTCATTGTTTATCGGTCATTGGTCATCGGTCATCGGTCATCGGTCATCCGTCATCCGTCATCCGTCATCCGTCATCCGTCATCCGTCATACGTCATCCGTCATACGTCATCCGTCATCCGTCATCCGTCATCCGTCATCCGTCATCCGTCTTCCGTCATCCGTCATCCGTCATCCGTCATTCCGTCATTGGTCATTGGTCATTGGTCATTGGTCATTGGTCATTGGTCATTGGTCATTGGTCATTGGTCATTGATTATTGGTCATTGGTCATCGGTATTAAAAAGTGTTTTTACTTTTTTGGTATTTTAAGATGAAATGGTGAGTTTAAAAATAAATATTCTGATAGCAAATTTCACGTCCTATCTACTTTAGCTCTTAAACTATTTTTTATTTTGATCTTCACCCCTTTAAATTGAAAAAACTTCTAAAAAACATATATTTTTTGCAATTTTATGATTTGTTTCTTAGAATTGATCATTTTTCGATTTTGATTTGCATGTTTTCAGAAACAATATTCAACCAAGTAAAAACCCCTAAGAGGAAATTGTAATAATGCCGTTAAAACATACAAAATACTTAACTCAAACATTTAATTACTTTGTACTTGTTTATACTATAAGTAATTTTTTGTGAGAGTTCCAATTCTCACAATATTAAGCCCATTACAATACCTACCTTAAACTGAAAACGAATTAACGCTATCTGCTCTTATTCGAAAGTTACAGCTGGTTTTGTAAACTTATAATCGTCTTACCTAGATATTCCTATGTTTTGGGGGGCGGTATACTGACATGTTTAAACACCTCTGGACGCCAAAATAAGTGTCCTAGAGCTAAGCCGTGCATAGTATCTGACTCTAAATTTGATTTTGAAAAGGATAAAAATAATAAAAACAATATATTTTCCAATTTTGTTCTAAAAAATGTTAAAAAGTGTTCTTACTTTTTTTTGGTACTGTAGATGAAATTATGAAGTGAAAAAGTGTTATTCTGATAGTAAATTTCACGTCCTATCTACTGTAGTTCTTAAAACTTTTTTTATTTTGATTTTCACCCCTTAAAATTGAAAAAAACTTCTAAAAAACATATATTTTTTGCAATTTTATGATTTTTTATTAGAATTGATCATTTTTCCAACTTGATTTGCATGTTAGAAGAAACAATATTCAACCAAGTAATGATTCCTAAGAGGAAATTGTAATAATGCGGTTAAAACATACAAAATACTTAACTCAAACATTTTTTTACTTTGTACTTGTTTATTCTATAATAAAAATTTTTGTGAGAGTTCAACTTCTAACAACATTAAGCCCATTACAATACCTACCTCAAACTGAAAACGAATTAACGCTATCTGCTCTCATTCGAAAGTTACAGCTGGTTTTGTAAACTTATATTCGTCTAACCTAGATATTCCTATGTTTTGGGGGGCGGTATACTGACATGTTTTAACACTTCTGGACGCCAAAATAAGTGTCCTAGTGCTAAGCCATGCATAACAACATTAAGCCCGTTACAATACCTACTTTAAACTGAAAACGACTTAACGCTATTTGCTCTCATTCGAAAGTTACAGCTGGTTTTGTAAACTTATATTCGTCTAACCTAGATATTCTTATGTTTTGGGGGGCGGTACACTGACATGTTTAAACACCTCTGGACGCCAAAATAAGTGTTCTAGAGCTAAGCTGTGTATTTAATCTGACTCTAAATTTGATTTTGAAAAGGATAAAAATAATCAAAAAAATATATTTTCCAATTTTGTTCTCCAAAAATGTTAAAAAGTGTTTTTCCTTTTTTTGGTACTTTTAGATGAAATTATGAATTGAAAAGTGTTATTATGATAGTAAATTTCACGTCCTATCTACAGTAGCTCTTAAAACTATTTTTTTATTTTGATCTTCACCCCTTAAAATTGAAAAATTGATAAAAAACATATATTTTTTGTAATTTTATGATTTTTTCTTAGAATTGATCATTTTTCGAACTTGATTTGCATGTTTTCAGAAACAATATTCAACCAAGTAATGACCCCTAAGAGGAAATTGTAATAATAAGGTTGAAACATAAAAAATACTTAACTCAAACATTTTTTTACTTTGTACTTGTTTATACTATAAGTGATTTTTCGTGAGAGTTCAATTTCTAACAACATTAAGCCCATTACAATACCTACCTCAAACTGAAAACGAATTAACGCTATCTGCTCTCATTCGAAAGTTACAGCTGGTTTTGTAAACTTATATTCGTCTAACCTAGATATTCCTATGTTTCAGGGGGCGGTATACTGACATGTTAAAACACCTCTGGACGCCAAAATAAGTGTTCTAGAGCTAAGCCGTGCATAGTTTCTGACTTCAATTTTGATTTTGAAGAGGATGAAAATAATCAAAAAAATATATTTTCAAATTTTGTTCTCCAAAAATGTTAAAAAGTGTTTTTACTTTTTGTACTTCTAGATGAAATTATGAATTGAAAAAGTGTTATTCTGATATTAAATTTCAAGTTATATGTTATTTTTTACCTACTGTAGTTCTTAAAACATTTTTTTTTTATTTTGGTCTTCACCCCTTAAAATTGAAAAAACGTCTAAAAAACATATATTTTTTGCAATTTTATGATTTTTTTCTGAGAATTTATCATTTTTCGAACTTAACTTGCATGTTTTCAGAAACAATATTCAACCAAGTAATGACCCCTAAGAGGAAATTGTAATAATTCGGTTGAAACATGAAAAATACTTAACTCAAACATTTTTTTACTTTGTACTTGTTTATACTATAAACAATTTTTGTGAGAGTTTAACTTCTAACAACATTAAGCCCGTTACAATATCTACCTTAAACTGAAAACGAGTTAACGCTATCTGATCTCATTCGAAAGTTACAGCTGGTTTTGTAAACTTATATTCGTCTAACCTAGATATTCCTATGTTTTAGGGGGCGGTATACTGACATGTTTAAACACCTCCGGACGCCAAAATAAGTGTCCTAGAGCTAAGCCATGCATAACAACATTAAGCCCGTTACAATACCTACCTTGTACTGAAAACGAATTAACGCTATCTGCCTTCATTCGAAAGTTACAGCTGGTTTTGTAAACTTATATTCGTCTAACCTAGATATTCCTATGTTTTTTGGGGCGGTATACTGACATGTTTAAACACCTCTGGACGCCAAAATAAGTGTCCTAGAGCTGATTTCGCAAGGTCAATTCTTATTTGGTGCTAGATGGGCATAATTGTCATTTTACCATTTTTTTAATAGTATTTAATTTTCGCGAAAATTAAGTATTGTTAAAAAATATAGTGTAAATTCATAAGAATAAATGTCTAAAAACGCTCCGCATCAAGGCAATTCGATTGATGTAAATTTTGAATAATTTAGTCCCAATTTGAACATATTAAAAATGATTTAATCAAGGGGAATCTTGAGGGTAGATACAAAAGAAAAAGCGACAATTTTTTTTTGCATGGTTAATTCTTATTAAAATTATTAATTCTTATTATGGTTAATTCTTATTATGGGCATTATTGTATTTTTTTAACAGTATTTAATTTTCGCGAAAATTAAGTCTTGTTAAAAAATATAGTGTAAATTCGAGAAGAAAAAAAATCGAAAACGCTCCATATCAAGGCAAACCGAACGATGTAAAAATTGTATAATTTAGTCCCAATTTGAACATATTAAAAATGATTTTGATCATTGGGAGTAGATTTGGCCCTTTAGGCTAATGGCAAAAGCGAGCGAAATTCTGAGAACTAAGTCATTTTCAGTCAATGCGTAGCATACTTAAATTTTAAGCTTAAAATTTAAAATGATTTTTTTCAAAAAGTTTGGATTATTTTCTTAAAACGCCTTAAGACAGAATTCTAATAAATATAACAACACTTTAGATAAATAAGGGAGAATGTAGAGTACAAAGGTAGATTTGGCCCTTTAGGCTATTGCCGGGGGCCAAATCTATCCCCCGGGGGGTAGATTTGGCCCTTTAGGCTAACCTAACATTCTCTGATTTGCAAGAATAAACTTTGTGAGGTAGGTATTTATCGTGATTTTGATCTGAAATCGTCTATAAAACATTATTCTCAACAACATTCTCAGCAAAATTATTCAGACATACCTATAGTCTTACAGATGGGCCGAAATCCGTCTTCATCTTGCTTGCTTCCTTACGTGCATGGGTTTNCTTCTGTGATAAAACTGGTCTAGAAACATGCCTTTTTTGTAAAGATTTATCAATATCAAAATTTGACCTTATTTGACCTGAATTTGACCTCAGCTTGACAAAACTTTAATACGATGAGCTCAGATATTAAATTGATTGCCAAAATCGATTTCTACGCATGAAACAGCTCATAAAACATATGTCACATTGCTTTCGTTTTTTCGGATAGTGACCTTTTGTGACTTGACCTTTACCTTGACCTTTGCCAAAAATCTCCTTTTCACTCATGCGGGATGTATATCATAGCTTTGAGAGCACTTTCGGTGATCATGGCCGCAATCAATGTCTCTGGATGGAAATTGGAAAGTATGGTCCATAAACTGAAATGTCTCGATTTTGACCTTTGACCGGACCTTGACCCGATATGTGACCTTAAATTAAAAAATTAAGAGTATGCTTGAGATGTGCCTTAGCGAGAGCTTTCGAACACCGCCCTGGGCGTCTCGCTACGATCATCGGTTCCAGAGATCCAGAGATAATGAGGAGAGAATATTTGCTTCTCCCCGGTCAATGGTGTTCGGCTGAGGCCCCGGTCAAGCGCAGGATCAAAACGGTAATAGATGAATCATTGAAATGTTTTGTGATATCTGAATTCCTATTACTAGTAATATCACCCCACGATTATTGTTGTTGCTTTTAAGTTGCTGGATAATGCATCGCAATCAGTCTGTCAAGGCCTATCATACAAAGCCTCTGAGAAGCATGTTAAAGCCCTATATCATCTTCTTTTTTATCTCTCGGAATATGCATGCTGTTTAAAAGTAAAGCCCCTCCGTTTCACTGTTTATTAATTGTCAATGAGGGGCATTAGTGGGGTTTCTTATACATATGCCGCAAATGGAAAACTGCAAACGTCAAGTAGCATTTGATTCGCACTAAAATTTAAAATGTCCCAAAGTACAGTGGTTCCAATTCCCATTCTTAAATCTGACATCTGAATTTAAGCAATGATCTCTTTAGAACAGTTTAAAGATTCTGTTTGAAGCCAAACTCATTATCCATCGCACGCATTGACGAAATAGCAATTAACTGCCTGTTACAGCCAGGTGGAGCGTCATCTTGGAGGACGTTTAGAAGAGATACCTTAATTAAATGCCATTCTTTGATGACAGGCTTGCTAGACTCTGGCGTCTTTGATCGAAGCTTTGGATGTTTTTTGAAGCTGTCGAGCTGAAATCGGGTCACTGGGGGGGGGGAGGAGGCATGTAATTGCAATCGTATAAGAACGACATACGCGAATCAGCAAGAGAAAAGGAAAGATAAAAAATGGACGCAGATCTAAAGCAAAATAACAGTTTTCTAAGGGAATAAGACTCAATGGTTATTTGTTACGACATACCACTTCAGTTTTAGCGCGGACAATTACCTAATCTGTGTAGTTTTTTTAAAATGTGCGCAATTTCACGATCTCATCCCATCTCCTGGCAGGCGTTTGGTCGGGAGAACCGGGCGGTGATTTGTGATTTGGACGGGTATTTCTCGACATTTTGTTCGACCATTGACAATGGATTGTAGCTTCAGGGGTGAGGGCAAAGCAGTCTCCTAGGTGTCAGGGCCTTTTGAGACTGTGGATCCTATCTGTGGTCAGACGGTCAGAGGCCTAAAGAAGCCATCAGCGGGTCTTGATAAGGTATTTCATCTAGTCAGAAAGAGGCCTCGCTCAGGCTTTTACAGTGCCCTGGGTCCTATGCCCTCATACAACACTCATATGTCGTCATTGGCTGGTCTGAAAAGGCATTTCAGACCTACCCGAGAGTTGGGTGAAAGAGGTCCTAGAAGAGTTAAAAGCAAACGCGACTGATCTAAGAAGGCCATATGCTTGTGTAACTTGTAAGAGGGTATTTCTATAAAATTAGTCAGTCTTGAGAAATGAATGCATAGGCCGGTTTGAGAGGCTTTGGGCTAGTCTTGGAAGGCCTTAGCTTGTTTGAGAGCTCGCGGCTGATCCAAGGCAGTATATTACCCAAATCAGAGCGCGTTATGTCGGTCTGAGAGGTCCCTTGGTCCTTTTGAGAGGGTCCTCGGGCCGGTCTGAGAATGCTTCTGTTGGACCTGAGAGAACCTTACACCGATCTGGAGGTCCTCTTTCATACTTCANCCGGGAGGGGACGGATAGCCGCCCCCCTAAGATCTAAAAACCACACGATGTGGCGATGAGCAAAAAAGACGTCAGATAACTCGAGACAATCTAACTCGAGACAAGCTCTATCGAAAGCATACCGGCAATTTCTTAGGACAGTCAATATATTGAGATCACCAGAGATTATCATAAGTCGAATTTCGCCTAGGCATATATGACTGTTCTTTAAAAAAACGTATAGGCGTTTACGTTTATTATATAGATATGAGCGGTGGCGTACATATAAATCCATCAAGAGGGGAGGGTACCAAGCCCTCAAGAGGGCGCTGCTAACGAAAAGTGTTGTTGAACGGAGGGAGATATAAATGATAAATAAATAAATCAACTAATCTATTTCAACATCCCTTCATGGGAACAAATCACATATACAGATAAATGTACTTGTTTAAATATTAATGCATCGCTCTTACCCTGTTAATTAAAAATGTTATACCTCAGTTGCCGGCTGACCTTGACCGGGGTCGGGTGTGCGGCCGCGCGCTCCGCTCGGCGGGCGGGCTTGGTAAACAAGTGACAGCGTCCGGGCTGAAAGTGCATAGAGTGTGGTGATTTTCAGTAAAAGGCTTGTGCGGAACCGTGACTTGAGAGAATCGTGATCACCTCGGAGAAAGAAGATGACGAAAAAAGGAAAGCAGCTTCGCCACTTCAGCCGAACTCGCTGAGCCCACAGACCAGCGGGCCTGGTTGGCGAAGTGAACTGAAGATGGAAAATGATCAACTCCGCCAAGAATTAAGTTACTTGAAGCAACGAATTGACCAAGTCGAGAAGGAGCAGGACGTCATAACAGCGTAACAGGCTTCTGTGTTACTTTTTTCTGCCCTGCTATTCCCGAGGCCGACCGCCGAGAAGGAGACTGGAAAAATCGTCCCGTACATGATCGAAAATTTCATTGAATCACAGCTTGACATGAAACAAGTGAAGCTGCATTCCGTCTGCGAACTGGAAATATCTTTGTAGAGTTTTCGTCGGCATTGCTGGCATGGTCTGAGAGAGACATTCTGTTTCGATCGCAAATTAAACTGGCGTGGGAAACGGGACTTTTCATCTCAGAGTCGCTGACACCAAGACGCCAGGAGAATTTTCAAGACGTGCTGCAAGCTTAAAAGGGCCCATCAAATTCACTCGGCATACACTCAGTCTGGCCAACTACTCGTCAGGAAATTCTCAGACTCGCGCCCCATCAAGATAGCGGATCAGGCCACCCTCCAACAGCTGATCGTGGACGTCACTAGACAGAGCGCGCAGTGGCGCTCCCAGGGCCAGAGGAGAGGTGACAGCCGGATACCCGCTGCCGGGGTGGCTGGGTTCCAGCAGGCTTCCAGCTACCCGTCCCCCTTCGAGTCGGGCCTGACTGCACCTACGCGACCGCCAGCGTCAGCGCGTACAGCTCCGACCTGTCGGCAGCCCGCGCCCATGGCCGGCGGCGCGTGGCACGAGACAGAAGAATCTGGGTCTCCTCGCACTCCGGCCGCCCCAGAGCGTGGCCTGGGTGCGCTCCTGCGACAGGTCAGGTCGGGGCCGCCACCGCCGCCGCCGGCCGGTCCGACGTCCGTAGCGCCACCTGGCGGCCGGCCTGACGTCTGGCATGACGCGGCCGCTGAGCCTGCGGCCGCGACCGCTGGCGCTGGGCGGCGAGTGGACGGCGGAACCAATCGGAGACTCTGAGTCGTCTGCAAGTCGCTTGCTCAGGGACTCATGTGACTCCGAAGCAAAATGCAGGTCTCCGTAGCGGGTCGGTCGCGAGTGATAACGATATGTAATCAACATGATGTGATGTGATCGAAACTGTGTCCGACCTCATCAAGGCCGCGAAACGTAAGCCACACAAATATGGCAAATCCATTGAAAGTTTCTGGATTGAGTTTGACAAGCGTGTCACCAGCCTGGTAGATGAGGCGAGACAAGGAGGTGTGACTGCACAAAAACACAGCGAGAAGGTGAAGTGTGCCCGCGAGGCGGCTTGTCAGCTATGCAGAAGTCGAGCTCGAGTTAGAGTTGGCTATTTAGGTGACCATATCGCATAAGTCCCTTGCATGGTGTGTCCAATGTTTTTGCATATATGTGTCCGGGATGTCGTTTAGCGATACACGTCATTCGCTTAAACCGCGCACGTGCAGGGGTTTGCGCCGACACGAAACTGCAGGGGGGTTGATTTCCGCCCCCCCCGTGAGATCTCTCAAAACTACGCAACGTAGCGACAAGCGGAAAACGGCATTGGATAGCTCTAGCAAGCTCTATCGTTATTATTTTTAAGTCTTTCTTGATCATGTCAAATTGAGGTCACCAGTGGTCAGCAAAGGTCAGATTTCCGGTTTACGGACTCTTTTTAGGAATTCTTTCAGAAACCCCCCGATTATTCGAACTATAGACTAGGACACAACCAGTTCCCGGCTGACCTTGACCGGGGTCGGGTGTGCGGCCGTGCGCTCCGCTCGGCGGGCGGGCTCGGCAGGCTGGTGACAGGTGCCCGTACTGAAGGCGTGCAGTGAGAGAGCGTGGTTTACAGTGGTATTATTTTTGTGTGGCTGTGACCTGTGAGGCTGCTGAGTGCTGTTCGTGATCACGTCGGAGGAAGAAAATGACGAAGAAACGCAAAGCGGCATCTCCACTTCAGCCGAGCTCACTGAGCCCACAGACCTGCGCTCCTGGATGGCAAATAAAAATGAAGAAGGAGAATGAGGAGCTCCGTCAAGAAGTGGGGCACCTGAAACACCGTATCAGTGAAATAGAAAAAGAACAGGATGCGATAAACCAGCGTAGCAGGCTTGTCAGTTTGATATTTTCTGGCCCTGCTATTCCTCAGCCCGTCCGCCGGGAGGAGACTGGGAAAATCGTGCGGCACATGGTCGAGCAACTCATGAACCACAGGCTTGACATGAATCAGGTCAAAACTGCATTCCGTCTGCGCACGGGATGTATTCTAGTAGAGTTCACTTCTGCTGCTTACAAGTCTGAGAGAGATTCTCTCTTCCGATCTAAAACCAAGCTGCGGGGAACAGGCCTGTTCATCTCAGAGTCGCTGACGCCAAGACGCCAAGAGCTTTTCAGGATGCTGCTGCAGCTGAAAAGGGACAATCAAATTCATTCGGCATACTCGCAGTCTGGCGAGCTTCTAATCAAGAAATTATCGGACTCGCGCCCCACGATAGTGAGTAAGCCGCCCTGCAACAGCTGGCCGCGGAGAGTCCACCTGGGCAGGTCCGCGCGGGGCGGCCCAGGCTCGGAACGGCGTCAGTTCTGATAGCCTCTGCCGGCTTGCTGCGGCTTCCCACCGACTAAACCAGCGACCCGTCCCCTCCGACCGGCCTGACTAGCGCTCCAGACCGCTGACGTCAAGCGCATCCGCTTCCCGACCATCCGCCGCCCCGCGTCGTCGCCGGAGCGATGGGCACGTGACGGGAATGAACCCACGTCTCCTCGCACTCCGGCCGCCCCGGAATGCAACCTGTCTACGCCCCTGCGACATGTCAGGTCGGAGCCGCCGCCGCCGTGGCCGGTCGGCCCGGCGTCTGCGGCGCCGCCTGGCGGCCGGCCTGACGTCTGGCATGACGCGGCCACCGAGCCTGCGGCCGCGCCCGCGACTGCGTGTGCTGGCGCGGTGCGGACAGACACGGGTCTGAGAGGAGATGCTGAGTCGACTGCAGCCGTGAACTCAAAACTCCAGTGTCTCCAACGAAAAATCAGGCTCCGTAGCAGGTCGTTCAGAGTTATAACGATTCTAATCAGCATGATGTAATCGAGACTGTGTCTGACCTTATCAAGGCCGAAAAAGTAAACCCACAAATACTTGCAAGGACATTGACAGTTTCCCTGGTGCAGTGAGAAACGTCCAACAGCCTATAGAAAATGCGAGGCAGGGAGTGCGACTGCTCAAACACGCGAGGAGGAAAACGTGCCCGCGAAGGCAAGCTAGTCTGCTGCATGAAGGCCAATAAGGTTGAACCTATGCTTTTCATGTAGGTGAGCAAAGTCAGTACAGACAGTAAATTAATGGTTTTATGGTACTTATGTTTCGATATCAGTCAGTGATCACCATGTATCTTGAAGTTTAACAATGCAATTAGTTTTTATGTTATCATCCGTGTCAATGTCGCGTTTTTGTATTGCTGTCTACCCGGTTCCCATCCCACTTATCCGTATTTGTGTGTGTTGCGGCCTCTGATCCAGGATTCTGATAAATGCGTACCTGCTTTGTACTTCGAAGATCTAAGTCCTTGGTTCTTTGTTCACCAACGGTGGTATATATCTACTCATTTCTGTGTGATCATGTGCCATGCATGTTAGTATCTTAAGATTTGCGTGGAAGATGCGAGCGATGTACATACATACGTATATTCCGACCTGTCCGAGACAGCGTCGTGTCAATGCGTGTGGGCGAGTCATTTGTCATTCGGGAAACTTTAGGTGATTGTGTAGTTATGTATCGTTGAAGCAATTGTGTTTAACCATGCATTAAAGCTATAGGTATAGAAAATGTTGTGATCAACAAAGGTGTAAAATACAAAACTGAAAAAAAAAAATTAGAGAGGCAATTCGAGCTATTGAATTTTTTCAATCGCACATCAGGTCCTCAAAATTAGCCTCAGACAATAGTATAGGCTCCAGAGTCATGAAAGGTCAAAAATACTGTTTTTAGCAAAAATTTTTCGTGAAGCAATGTCCACCTAAAACGAGTAGGACACATTTTGACGCCATCGTGTTTCTCATGAGCGCTTTGAAAACATATATACGGTGACCTGTAAGGTCACTCAAAATTGACCTCAGGTCAAGGTCATTTGGTGACCCAGGTAGGTCCATGCGTTGCATATGGGGAACGCGGTACGGGACGAGACGAACACATTGGTGTCAACATAATCGTCTCTATCTTTTATATCAGAGTTATTAAGCAAATCATTGTTGATGACCTCCAGATGACCTCAATGACCTGTAGATATCACTAACAACAATTGCACCTTGAATCATTTAGAATGAGCTAAAAATATCTGATATATTTTCTGAAAGGAAGCATTTGGTTTATTTTCCCATTCACTTATAATGGGAGGTCAGAAAAGAACCTTTATAAATCCGAGATAAAAGAATGTAGGTATGATATCTTATGAATCCTATTCAAACTTCGACGTGGCTTTGGCCCGAACGCAAACATTTTTGAAGTGAGGTCATTTGACATTGACTTTGTACCGTGACCTGAGATACCATCACATTGATGACCAAACAGGTGTAGATTTGGTGCGCTTGCGCGCCGAACCTGAGGCAGCAGTGCGCGGTTATTTAACGACTTTTACGTTTCCTACGCCTTTGGAACACTGATATCACGTCGACTGCCTCCATGCTACATGAACTGCATGCGTTGTGTGTTGTAGTCTGAGTTTGTAACTTAGTAAGAAGTTGTACCGTGTGCCATAAGGATGTTTGTATAATTCTCCAGTTTAGAAACACTGCGCTTTCTAGATTAGGCCATCAAGTGGACACGAAGTACTTTTACACGGGTCAGAGTGACTTAATATTATTAAGTGGACATGAAATGTCCACCTAAATTAGCAGCATACTCGTTCAACTTGGATGAGACCTTCTGTTACGACCCATCAGCATTAATGTTTAAGTGGACACGAATGCACGTCCACCCAACGTAATTACTTAACCAGCGATGATTTGTTAGCGACGTTGTAGTTCCTTATTTGACCACCACGTGTCAGGCGGCTCGAATATCAGCCCCCATCTGTCGACGGTTACATAAAAACTGAAGCCGCGCTATTGTGTAGCGAACTCGCGACGTTTCGACGCCGGCATGGTAGGCGTGCGAAGTAGCTGTGTGGTGTGAAAGACTTAAAGTGAAACGTAAGTGAACCTAAAAGGACAGACCGGTTAAGACATCATGAGAGAAATGAAAGTTATCTGATGGAATCCCCATAATTGATGTGGCGTAATGTGACAATATGGCAATGGATGTATAAATTGTGCTGACAGTGCTGGTCTTATTGCCAGTTTTAAATATATTCTTTCGACAATTTGTTTGACAATTTGTTTGTTTGACAATTTGTTTGACAATTTGACAATTGACAATTTGTCACTGGCTTAATATTCAAGGCCTTAACCCGGCATTGTCAGGTGTGGGAGGGGGAGGCGTTTAACGCCTTCTGCCGTTTTTTCGTTATAACTCAAAAGCGATAATAGCTATAAACATGAAACTTCAGGTACCTTATATCCTACTTAAATTTGATATCTTTTGTGCGAATATGAAGCAATCTTGTCAATAAATTATGAAATATAACGATTTTAGTGATGTCACTACACGCGGTTTTTACACATAAATCAGTTAAACTTTAACAGACCGTCCAAAAGGCAAACAAACAAGCAAAAATGCAATCCAAGAAATGATAAAATGATGGTTAAAGTTAATCAAGGGCTACAAAAAGTGGCGTACTTGAATATTGCAAAATTTTTGTGTTGTTCTATGTGAACTCTCAAACTTAATAATGTAATTCTTTTGAAAAAGAATGATGTATCATATTTAATATTTCAAAAGATATTGAAAATCCGGAACAATTGTCGAGAACTATATTCCACACCCAACTTGCAAGTAACCAAATCTTTAAGAAATGATAGAGATCAATTATTTTCTGAACATGAACGCACTTAGAGTGCTGGTATCGCATGACGTCATATTGTTTAATTGCGTTTTTTTTTGCTTTTATTGACAAGATATAGACAAATAAATGAAAGTACTTTATTTCTGAGACAAAACTGGTATAGAAACACGACTTTTTGGTTTATATCTATGCATTTTAAAAATGTAATTTTCTTACCTTACTTTGACCTTAGCTTAACCTTTACTTCATATACATGAAGTTTACTGGATCAATTCGAGTAGTACACACCATGGTCTCGTTCCATCGATAGGAAATGATCCATAAAGAGATGTGTGTGCATGGCTTCCGTAGATATTTGTGTAAAGTGAGGGTTGTGACCTGCATTATTTTGTGACCTGGCTTAGCGCTTTTGATCTTTGCTAATAATCGTCACTTTTATGCATCATGATGTGTATCATACGGTTCAAGAGCAACTTTGGGTAATTATGGTCACAATCGAAGGCTTTGATTCGGAAGAGTAGGGCTATAACACGCAAATTGTCCTTTTATTTTGGACCTTTGACTTGACTGTGACATGAACATGTGACACTCAAGTGAAATTGTTGACGCGTGCATTTATAATTTGTCTCAAATGGTGCTTTCGAGAAATGCTTGTCTTGCGGCACGTCTCGCTCGCGATCCATTGACTCGGCAAGGTAACGCAAGGGGTCGTTTTAAAAACCGCGCCACCCAGTCACAATGATTTTCAAGAATCACAAGTACCCCAGTCATGGCAGTCAATGCCGGGTTAAACCAACTACCAAGTGAGGGAAGAGGTGTTCTGCATCATGTGATAGCACCCACATTTTGTGTAAGGGGAGACCGGGATGAAATGGTGCCAGGCAGGGGTGTTGCCGATGATTTTGTAGTGTGTGTGTGGGGGGGGGAGTCGGCGGAAATGAAGAGGAAAATTATCCCGATTTGTATGCGTGTATTTAAAGCCTTTGCAGCATTTCTATGTGGATTTTCATGTCAAAAAGTTTTGTTTAACCTATGCCGGGACTGATACAAAGTATACGATTTGGTCGGGACGGGGCTTATTCGACCTCCCCCCCAGATATTGACTCCCATTATCAAGAAATTTGATCAGTTGATAGGGTTTACAAAAACTTTAATTTGTTGAATTTTAATCACCCTGGGTCAATATCTTCAGGTGAAATGACGTCATCAAAAGTCATATTTGCCAAAATATGAAATTTTTCCGGAAACTTTGCCATTACCTCGAAAACTAGAGCACCTAGGAGGAATACGAAAAGACCGCTGGAAAACCATTTGAATTATCTTTCGTTAGCTTAACATCAGAAATGACCTCAGGAAAATAGTTTTGGCTATTGAGGTCATCCAGGGGCTCTGTCATCGGGGGGGGGGACGTGTCCCACAACATTTTCGGATTTTTACATTAGGCCTATTGGTGTTGCGTGGAAANCCTTGACCTTTGACCTTGACATTGAAAATAACACCAGATTCTTAATCCTCGTATGCGACTTGACCTACATACGTATTTAAGACAAAAAATATTGACGTTGCAAATTTCTGTTGTGTTGGCTAACTTCACGGACATCGTTCCTAGCACCTTCAACAGTAAGAATACACTTATCCAGGGAATGAAATCAAAGTTTTGCGCCGCTCCGCAGAGCAATTATGCAACTCAAATTGCATTGTATATGGGATAAAACACAATTATAAATTTGCACCTTTTCGCAGCGCATTACAATGATATGATTTGTTTATATGTTGATACTTTCTTACAACATTGTGCAAAATAGTTAGCTTTATCGCCTTTGTCGCAGTTTTACCCCCGCGGTTTTATCGATTGCGAAAAACGGCTGACAAATTTAGTCTAACTTATCATTGATCCTTTCAAATACAATTGTGTTTAAATTTTAGTTTCGTGTCGGATCAGGTCAGGTCACAAGGTCAGTTCAAGTGACCTCACCCTCCAAAAATGTTTGCGGATCGTGCCATGATGACCACAATTTCTGAGGGATCAATATTCAAACGCTTAGGGTTGCATGCAGCTATCTAAACCTACACAACATTGATTTCGGAATTCGGATATCGGTGATCTGAGGTCGGGTCAATTTCGTGACCTCTTCATTATAAGTAAGCGGAAAAATATTCCAATGCTTCCTTTTTCAAGGATATCAGTTCAATTACTTCTGGATAATGCGGTAATAGGATATCCTTGATGATCCAAGCGCAGGTTTTGTTCAGTGATCCATACCATCCGAGGCCATCCGAGGTTACCAACACCTTTTTTCGTCAATAGCTCTAGACATAATGAAGATATAGAAGTGAAACTTTCACCAACGTGTTTGTATCGTCGAGACACGTCTCCTAATATGCAGCCTGACCTACATGGTTCACCACTTGACCTTGACAAGAGGTCAATTTTTAAGTTGACCCAGCATGGTCAGCAATCAGCATGAATGTGTTTCAACGCGTCTTGACGAGACAAACAGATCGCGTGAACAGTATTGTGTTATCTTGATTAGATAAAGAGTTATTGGCGAAATATTTTTTTTTTGCAAAAAAATAAGCATTTTGACTTGTTTTACTTCTAGAACTTAAGCTATTGACCTGTGTTAAAAATTGAGGGGATAAAATTGCTTACAAATTTAAATAGCTTTTGGTTACTTTTTTCCATTTGCTCCTTTAGTTCCCGAGATAAATGGGGGTTTCTGGAGCGAAGTCCTTAAACTGGCAAATTTGACCTTTGATGACCTCTGGTGGCCTCAACTTTGACCTGAGCAAAACAAATACTTTAACTATTTGACGAATTTTAGCGACGTTTCGAAAATTGGTTTTAGTTTTAGTCTACGTCCCATAGGAGCGGATTTAGAATGGGGTGTTCAAACACATACCCGCCCCCTTTCCTTCAGTAGGGCATGTAAAATCCCGAGGCCCAGAAGGGCGCGCGTTAAACGCCAAAAATAAAGGTTATAGAGGAAAAGTGCATATCCAGGGCATGAGAGTCAAAATTTTGCGTCGCTCCACGGTGCAATTCCACGAATTACTGAGGGGCTATATTTTGCCCCCTCCCGTTATCTGGCAATACTCCTAAACCAAAAGCAGTATCGTCACCATACTTCTACGTCTTCTTTTACTTAAGGTTTATTTGACACATGTTGGCCGAAGAAAAACGATTAGGTTATGATAGATCAACCAAAAATGACGTTAGAGTGAAGTCATGTTCTGCGGGTTTTGTTGAAAAATAACTGTTTGCGGAAGGCACTGTCAAGAACACATTTTTTACACATCTAAATGAATTTGGTATATATCAAATGACTGGTACTTGACTTGGCTATCAAACTGCGATCTCGGATTTCTGAGTTTGATTGAAATTCAATATTTTGAGAAATCGAAATGCGTTTTTTAACAAAACTCTCGAAAAAATCAAAATGATCAAAAAATGAATAAATATAATTGAAACGTGACAGGTAAATTTGTGTGCCAAGTTTGACGCCAATATCGTCAACAATGACTGACTTAAAACCTTTCGAATAAAAACAAAAATGACCACTACTACAACATTACCATGCATAAAAAACATGTTTGTTTCAAGGTCATTTTTCGGGTTCTAGACGAAAAAACATAAACATTATTACAATGCCTAATGACCGTAATCTGCAGTTTGACCTCGTGACTTCCGATGACCTTGACCTGACTTTAGGTCATCAACAGCTTAGAATGGTTCTAAGAAGTGTCAGACACACGAAACATACCGATTTACCAACTGTTTAATATCGCACAACAATTCCATCCATCGAGACAGTATGACACGATAAAAATTTTGCCTTTGACGTGACCTGTGACATCATCGGTGACCCCGAGGTCCACAATATAAGGTTTCCTTCGACACATTTTCCAGGGATATCGAATTCCCTTTGGGTTTTAAGATCAGCCAAGAAGTTCCGGAGATCCGAGGGGTCGCTTGGGACTTTTGGGACTTCTTTTGAGGCGCCGCACCGGACTAAATCCTGGCTATGCGCTTGGTTCATGGGCCTCTCTGAGGGTATTGAGGGTCCTGGTGTAATCCAGCTCATCAAAAGTTTCAAAAGGGAGGGGGACTTGCAAAATAAAGTGTCCCAAATCCGTAGTTTTTCATATTCAGTTTTGTTGGTGGGGCACCATGACTGGCTTACCCACCCCTTTTCTGACGAGTTGGCTGCGCCCCTGCTCAGCCCTATATCTCGTTGACCTCATGAATCCACGTCCCCCCCAACTTCAAACCCGTGCGGAGCCCTGGCTTCGGCTGGCTGGGCTGGTTTGGGCACCAATGACAAAACTATGGTTCGGAGAGTTCTCGAAATCGGAATAAAAAAATGTAACAGCTTGCTAGACACTTAAAAGTTTAGAACCAACACAAATAAATAAACACACTTTAATTTTGATTATTCCTAAAGGGAATAGTTCACCTTTAACATAGGTTTAGTAGATAGCAAGTTGTGGCGCATGCTCGAAAATGACTTGATGAGCGCTTTCACATTTTCCAAAACCTCTTAATTATTTAATATTCGAGTCCTAAAAGTCGGACTGGTATACCGGTAACTCCAATCGCTGATTGGCTGATTTTGGCTGATTTGACGTATGATTATGACGCACAGATGACGTAAGACTTGGAAAGTGTATGTGCTGGACAAGACCATGCTGTTTCAGTACCTCATTCTTTTTATTGCAAGAATGCACTTTGTCAGGTAATGTTATGTATAGTGATTTTGATGTTTAAATCTTCAATAAAACATTGTTCTAAGCAACGTTCTGTAGCGTATGTGCAGCGTTCAGTGCTGGCCTGAACGTTCCAGACTCGCGTACGAATTGCTTATCTGTCCCCACTCACCGAACCCCACCTCGTACCAGTACGCGCGTGCCGCTGTTTGATTGGCCGCCCGGCGGCGCCAGCCGGCCCGTGAGTGATAGGAGCCGACCGGCGAGACCGGTTACGCCAGTGGACGGTGTAGACCGTGCATGACCTTGTGACACATAATCAGACGAAGCCCCAGAGCACGGACATGAGCGACCGATGGCCGCACTACACTTTCATAGTGAAAGATAATAGTGACGAATACCTACTTAAAGCAAGTACTTGGTTGATGGTTTTCAAAGCGTTGTATTTTCCGGCATCTTCAACAAGTACTAAGGCAAGTACCACCATGTATACGACACGATCTTCGCAACAAATCGATGACGTTGCGTTGCTTCTCAGCCAGCTGATTTCGCATTACTTTGAGGGAAAAAAAATATGAACTATCACCAAATTAATTGACATTTTAATTTGCTTTTCCGCGTAAAATATAGGTTTTCTGTGACTTACTAGTAATATGATACTTAATTCTTGTTCTCTTCACATTTCTGAGCTTTCTCTTTTTTTTTAACAAGGTGAACTATTCCTTTTAAAGGAAACAGTTCACCTTTAAAGAAAGAGAAAAAATGATTGAGGGAAGCTAGAAATTAATTATCATTTTACCAGTAAGCCACACAAATGTATATTTACGCCGAGAGCAAATAATAATGTCAGTTATTTGGTTCAAATTCACATTTTGTCCTCAGAATAATGCGAAATTAGCTGCCCTCGAAGCACGCAACGTCTTTATATTAACGTCATCGATTTAGTGAGGGATCTTGGCGTATACAAGATAGTACTTGCTCAAGTACTTGTTGAAGATGCCGGAAAATACAACGTTTTGAGAACCACCACAGTACTTGCTATCAGTAGGTATTCGTCACTATTATATTTCGCTAAGAATGTGTAGTGTCCACACTCCACTGTCCCACAGAATCAACCTGGAGAAGATCGACAGACTTTTCCGCGCTAACGGTTATCCACCATATCCATCCATACTTCGAAAAACAAGAAAAGAGGCGATTCAAACATACAACAGGAGGGGAATAGACAAGGGCGTCGCTACAGGCAGGGGTGTATTTAGGGGGGTCACCGCACCATGGCTCCCCCTTGGGCGCCGAAGGCGCCCTCATGCACCGAAGGCGCCGAATGGCGCCAATTCGGTTCATGAAATGCGCCTCACATTCAGCGAAGGGCGCCGAAGGCGCCCATCGCTGAATGTAAGGCGCGCTTAGGCTGAATATGAAGCGCGTTTCACAGAATGTAAGGCGCGCTCCGATACACCTGAATGCGCCCTCCCACATACCTTTCAAAGCGCCCTTCCCAAATGCTTCCAGAGGCGCCCTCCAATACACCTCTGAATGCGTCCTCCCACATAGCTCCAAGAGGCGCCCTCCAATACACATCTAAAAATGCTCTCCCACATGACTTCAAAGGCGCCCTTTGATAAGCTTCTGAAGGCGCCCTCAAACATGCCTCCATAGGCGCCCTCCCATATGCATCCCAAGGTGCCCTCTGATACAAATATGAAGGCACCCTCCTACATACCTACTTCCCAAAAGCGCCCCCCATGCATCTTTGAAAAGGTTCTCCCAAATACCTACACTCGGCAGGCTCCAAATACTTCTTCCGATACGTCTCCGATGGTACCCTTCCTATACCTTCTAAGGCGTCCTCGAATACACTTTCGGAGGTGTCCTCCGATGCAAAATACTCAGCCCTCCCGCTCGCATCCAAATGACGTCTTCCGGATACACCTTCCTGAAGGACGCCCTCCCACATACCTCCAAAGGCGCCCACCGATACGATTCACCTCTGAAGGTGCCCTCCCACATAGCTCAAAAGCACCCTCAGAACATATCTCCGAGGACGATGGCGCCCTCCACATACCTCAAGGCATCATTTGCTTGAATGTAAGGCGCATGGGGGGGGGGGGGCTCTGGTCTGCACAGAGGGTGCCTCTGAAAGCTAATTGGGGGATGGCGGCCCTCAAAATTGTATAATAATCATAGGGCGCCTTCGAGGTATTTAGGAGGGCGGTCTTCCAAGAGGCGTATCGGAGGGCGCCTTTGTATTATGTTATGTAATGTATGTATTATACATTCATAGCATCCACAGTTGGCGTGCGATTACCGGAGGATGTGGGAGGGCGTTTTAAGTTGTATGCGGAGGTTACGTTTAGAGCTATGTGAGATGGTGCCTTCAGAGGTGCATCCGAGGTCGCCAATTGGAAGGTAGTGGTAGCCGGGAGGAGCCCTAAGAAAATATCGGAGCCTTCTCTCCCCCGCTCCAACAACATCTTTTCGCTGACAAGCGCCCTCATAGATGGGTTGGCGCCTCTTGAGTCTTGGACGCCCTTGGCGAATTTATAAATACGCCACTGGCCAACAGGGGACAGGGACACCGTCCCCTGTCTCCGGCTGTGGGGGGATTATCTCTCCAGTTTTTGGAACAGTTCCCTAGTCATTTTATTTCTTATCTGCCGTTAAGACTGCCTTTGCAGCAGTCAAAATACAGCAATCCAGCAGTCAAAAACGGAAGAAGTTTTTGCGCCGCTTCGCGGCATGACACAATTTTCGCAATTAATTACATTGGAAAAATGGAAAATTAATTACATTAGTGTCTGGCAGAGGCTCTCCGCTGGCGGTTACTAACTGTCCAGGGACCAATTATTTTGCATCATACCAAGATGTGTAACCAGGAAAAGGGGTTACCTGAGGCTTGGTGCCACTCACGGTCTGGATTCAATATTACAATTTCATTTTCCACGACCTAAAATCAAAATTGTCACGCCACTTCGCGGCGTCACATCAGTGATCACCGTCATAACGAACCCATCGTCATCCTCTTCGGTTCATCGTTACGCTGTATATAGAACGTTTACAATGGCGAATGCATGTCAAACGTGTACAGCGGTAAACATGTAGAATGTGAGCACACGGGCGGATCCAGCACGTGGATTCGGGGTGGGCTAAACTTTTTGGAAACAAATTTGGAAAACTCATTTGATTTGGCTTCCGTGTACACACTTTATTAAACGGTTTCAAACAAACATGCCTTAGTAAAAGCTTATAAGATTTCCTTCTACATTGGAAAATGTGTCAAATTTCGCCGATTTCAGACGATAGGGGGGGATTAAGCCCCTGCCGCCCCTGGATCCGCTGGTGCGTGTGCAGCGTAGTGTCGTATCTGTAAGCCCTACGCTGTTGTTTGTCTTTAAAATGACCTGCAAACATTTTTTTTGTGGACTGAGCCACCGATGGTTTTTCAACGTTTATAAACGTTTTGAAATATGTATGTAACAAAGTTACAAATTGATACCGCATTTTTACCGCATTGATACCGCATTTGTATCGGCTCTAACAGTCTAACAATTCGTCCCCCCAGTCAAAAGCCCGTGGCGACGCCTCTGGGAACAGACACGCGTCGTCATCGCGACAGAAACACGACAAAGACTCCACTTGTACTGCCCTTTGTTGAAGATAAGCTGTACAAAAAGGTATACGGTATAGTTAACAACAGTAGCATCAATTTCCAGGTGGCATGGAAGGGGGAGAAACAGTGGGAAATAAACGGACCAGGTCAGCCCACAGCACCCCTCCTGTCCGGTTGGAGGCAGACATTGTAACGCATGCCACGCAGGGCTCACGGGAAGATGCCACTAAAAAACACGATATACAGGATCGACTGTACGCTCTGCCCTGAGGGTCAGTCTTTCTACATATATCGGAGAGAGCAGGGCACCATCAGAAAGTGATTTAACGAGCACATCGGTGATGTCAGAAATAAACGAATGGACTCACCATTCGGCATCCACCAAAACAAGCATTTGACCACCCCTCTGACATCTCAAAATATAAAAGTTTGTATTATTGCTCGCGCTTCAGACGGCCCTGACAGAAAAATCAAATAATTCATCTACATTCGAGACCAAAAGCCGACGCTCAACACGCAAACATTATCATGGCCCCTGACTCCCCATACTGACTAGATCATTCGACGTGCGACTTAGGGTTTGCTCAGCCTGCTTTGAATGTACCAACCATTACTTTTGTAGTGACCTGTACAATTGGTTCCAAAATAAGCGTCCCACCGGGTTAGCTGACGGTCAGCCGTGAATGCCCACATTCTCGCTGTTTTCACCCAGAGAGATTTTAGACGCCTGAAAGGTTAAGGCTTTCTGAGTACGGTGGCACAGCAAAAGCTGCGCGGAACAGCCTATATACAGACAGGATACAGGGCGAATGTCGCGGTGAGCCGACGGCAGAGGAGCACTTAGCCTGTGTTGTTATCAAATCACTGAGTTCAGTTATATTGTAAGCGCCACATGGTTGGGCTTGTTATTTGGGCCAGACCCCGGCATGCATCGTGTTTAGTTTTGACTATATACCAACGGAAAGGGATCAGGTACTGCAATAACACAAAATATATGTGATATATATGCATTAGGCATGCATGTTATGCAACCCTGTGGTATTTACTCTCACCCACACGCGCTTAGCGAACTTTGTGATAAAGGATCGAGGTCCGTATCAATAAAATACGAAAATTGTGAGAGTCAAATTAAAACAGACTTGAACTTAACATGGTCTAAGTCCCTCCATACAAGTAGGTTTGAACTATGATATTATATTCGTCGATCGCAACCTCGAGAAGATATTAACTGGCAGCAATTTGTGTTATAGGCAAATATTCAGATTGGCTAAACTGTGCCATAGTTGACTTTGCCTTCAAGTCTTTATATTATATACCTTGGATTCTTTTTTCTACCATATAGCCGAATTCCTCATGAAGTCAGTCTGACACACTGCCACATGGTTTCAACTAAAAAGTCAACAAGGTCACTCGAACAAGCACTGTGGTTTGAAGGAGACTAATACAAATTATGGAGGCCGAACGTGTTTGACCTGACATGCCTGTAAACGGTGACGCACTTGGGCCCCTATTTTTGGCAATAACTTTTGAAGATCCAACTGGCGATTAACTAATTTATTGCAATGTATATATTGTATAACCCTGCGCTAATATTGTTATTATGTGAATCGTAATGTTAAATGAAAAAGTTATGAAAGCTTGCATTCACTAAAAATGTTAAAATTCGCGCAGAGATAAAATATGTGGGTAGAAGCTATCGTGAAAGGGTGGCACTATTCTCTGACGTCAGAGTTTATATCAGCCCTGGTTGACCTTAAACCGACGCTGCCCGATCCGTGACCGGTCGCGTGCGAGTGGTGGGCAGAGTCAAGAGCGGTACTTCAGAGCGACCAGGCGTAGCCTCTATCCTTGCTCGCATTATCTGCATTATAACGAGTGAACGGAAAGCACTCTAAATTTTCGTTTGACACTAACCAGCCTATAGCATACAAGAGCAAAGGCCTGAAACATCCATTGCGAGAAATTCGCTATACTTCAGTTGTGCATTAAAATATTTCGCCGGAAATTAGGGTCCAAGAGGTCTGTCAGTTTACACAGGTCAGTGGTAATGAAAATTAAAGGGGATTTTCAACCCTTTGTAATTGGATTTGCATCAGAGATACCCATTATCTCTGGCCGTTATTCGAAAAAGTTTAAAATTAATAATAATAAAAATCCCCCTCCCCCACAGCCTTTTTTTAACCCGGCGTGGTTTTGGCCAATTTTAATTTATCATTTGCTAAAATACGTCTTTGACGTACACCCTTTTTCATTTATAATAAAATATGTCAAGCTCAATTAAAAGTAACTCAAATTTGAAATTAACCGAGTTCCCTGCGGGGGCAGATTCTGCCCCGGTAGTTTTTTCGCCCGCCGCCTCTTGCACTGTAACGTCTATTCGTCTTTAAATTTCGGAACTTTCCTTATTATGAATGACGCGTGCTCTGTCATTTAAAAAAAAAAACAGCAGAGGCGGGCTGCCAGGGTCCATGTTTTTGGGAGGTCGTTACGAATGCGGTTGTGCGGCGCATACTTCCTTCGTAGTTTTGCGGTGGAGATTAAAAGCGTCAGAAACTAGTCACTGCTTAATACATCATACGTAAATTGGGCGATTATACATATTTTGGGGCAGAGGCGCACTCAGGTACATAAAATGGAAGGCGATATCCACCAATTTCAATTTGGCTTACTTCATAATAAGCAGAGTGATAAAAAGGCGTTTCCGCCACATGGTGCCCCCACGTTGTCTACCTGAATCTGCCTATGCAAAATTTGTTACATATAACAAATTACAGAAGCAAATCCCACATGTGACGTTCCCACAGCCCAAACACTCAGGAAAAGCACATTTTTGTATCCCAAAATCCCCCCATTTTTATCCCTGAGTACGCCTATGATTTTTCATTTTCGTTCTTGTCCCTTTCAAACTTTGAAGACCATGACATTGTAAGCTCAAACATTTCTTGCATGCAAATCGGTTGAATCCATGGCCACAAGACCTTTTCAAACGCACAAATTTTCGTATTTTTGCCCCCTGGCCCTCCATTTTTGAACAAAAAAGCAATTTCTGGGTCCATAAAGATTTTGGCACGAAAAAACCGAATGGGTGTTTGTCCATTAAAATCGGGTTCCGAGGTCTCGAGATCTCTGGGGGCAGAATCTGCCCCCTACGCATGTTAACGTAGTTCTGGCCGCCCGCAGGGAATAGGGTTAACCCTCGCCTTACTAGGGGACTGACACCCCCCCCCTGTGGTTTATTCATAATTTATTATGGGCTTGACTACGACTTGACTAGGCCAGAATAAGCCACAAGTTGCTATTACGGCCTAGTCAATACATGCAGGTAATCACAACACACACACGAACTAATATGTATGCATGACACATTATACACTGCACATTGCAAGGTCATTGCGAAAAGTGCTGTGCAATTTGCAGCCGGGACGCAGAGTCCATCCACATTCTGCGCAGCACGTTCCAGGACACGGCAGTCCTTATTAGGGGAAGATCCGCCGTGCAAAGCCAGGCGAAACGGGGGCAGCTCCAACAAGCCGTGCTCGCGGCGTGTCGTGGCGTCAACCGCTCGGACACAGCGCTAAGCAGGCGAAACATGGCCCGCAACGAGTCAGGGGCAGATGAGAGCGTAGAGCGCGATGCACGTTCGCTGCGTCACGTCGCGCGACCACGTCCCTTATACTGTGCCAGCCGATTGCGCCGAGGGCGGGAGTGACATGGTCATACCGACGGAGGCCAGCCACCAATCGCGCTGCAAAATGAATGACTTTTTGCAGTCAGTCCAGGCGTCAGTTATGAGCACCACACCAGACTGACGAGCAGTACTGGAGAAGGGGGAAGACATGAGCCTGCACAATGGTTTTTAGGAATTTCAGGTGATAGTTAGGGACGAACTTTGTAGAGGGATATTGAGATTTGCCGTTGGTTCGACGGATAATGGAGGATATATGCGACTCCCAGCTCAAGGTTTGGTTGAGAAGAACGCCTAGCATTTGTTTTTGTTTTTAGGGTTGAATGTAACAGCCATTTACTTGAAGTGCAAATTCTGATGTTCGGTCAATGGAATTTTGGGTGCCAAGAAGAGTGAAGCAAATCTAGTCTGCCTTAATTTTTAGACTGTTTAACACGCGCACTGGAAGGGGGCACTTTTGTGCCCCCCCCACACATGTTTTTCGTGAATATCTGGAAAAGAAAGCGATGCAGGGCGGTAGTATTCAAGCGAAATTTACGGCACCACAATAGTGGATCGTTTGACGTAAAAAAAATCGAAATCGGTCGGTCAATTTTTGAGTTTATGGATTTGAATTTCAAAATGGCGGTCAGAATCGAGGTCAGCGAAGTGATATCTTCGGAACAAACAGTCAGANTCTTTCGGAACAAACAGTCAGATCGAGACGATTCAAACGCCATGTGGTAGCCAGTGTCGATGTTCATCCCCAAACAGAAGTTCAGACACATTGCAGTTGACCTGTGACGTCACAGATGTCAAATCCCCAAAAAGGTGACATTTGTGGCCCGATTTGACTGACCTTTATGACCTCATTTGACCCTTAAGGTATTGATCTAATGACGCAATAATTTTAGAGAATGTAGATCATCACAGCACCTACCAACCCTGTAAGTTTAAACGTTCTATCTCTCATACCTTCTGAGACCTCACGGAGGGGGCACTAAAGTGCCCTCTTCCCTCCACTACGTGTTAGTGGCATACCCCTCTCCAGTGCGTGTGTTAAACTGAACCAGTGTTGAAGATTAGTACGTTCTCCTTGTTTTTTTTTATCATATTTGTATACACATGTTGCATATTTTGCTATAATTTACAGTAGCTAAGTTAACAATAATTACACGTTTCCTGTCAAGTTTTCTTCAAAATTAGTTTAGTAGTTCGTGATATAATGCAGTTTTTGTAACGTCATGTTGGTAGAAAACGGCAAATATTAGAAAAATCGTGGAAAATAGAATTTTGCAGCAATTTGCAAATATGGAAGTTTAAAGACATACAATTTTATTGTGTCTCCGAATTTCGAAATTTTTGGGTTTTTACCCCCCCCCCATTTTTTTTTTGGTGTAAAATCACTACAAAATCAACATTTAAAGACATTTAAAAACCGAAATATATGCGAGAGAACATATTATACACAATACCAAGAACACATTTTAAAGCAATATCTTTATTTTTGACTGATTTTTCATTACGTTAAAATACGGCGAAGCTTATGACGTCATTTTTTTAGTCACTCTTTACTTTTGTGACCAGATGCGAACAAATAAATATATTTTGTGTATTTCTGAGACAAAAATGGTTTAGGAATACGCCTTATGATTTGCATTAATCATTTTTGTTCGGTTTTCTTATCGTTATTCTGGACATGATCGAGTTGAGGGTTTTAATGCATTTTGTAAAGCAGTTATCATCTATGGTGACGATTTCTGTCACCTAAGCACGTATTAACTAACGCCAGACCTGAAAATCGATATAAATCAGAATATGTTTGATAAGAGTTGGAGAAAGTTTAGCAGGCTTGTTCATTGTAAGGAAGTGTGTTCAAATGATCATTTGTGCTAAAAAGATATATTATTTTATTAAAAGAAATTTGCCAAAATTATTCTTAGCGTTTTCGATTAAATCAACATCAAGAACACGGTGTAGATTTGTTTTTCTCTGATGTTGATTTGTAATGAAACGGCGTAATAAATAATGTTTGGCTTTCTTTTTGAATAAAATAATATATCTTTTTAGCAAATGATCATTTTGAACAACTTCCTTATAATATCAGATAGCACAGACCACTATATATATGGACTGTTCACTGCGAATTTGGAACCCTTATGAAAACGCCATTAGGGCCGCGATGTTAAAACGCTCCCACAGTCCACCTAAGTATCATAAGGTGCTGCAATTTTGACAATATAACCATACATCATTTAAAGGAGATATTCACAAGCAATTTTGAGTGATAATGGTTCTGTTTTATCGATNCGCGCGGGTTAAACATTCTATCTCTCATACCTTCTGAGATCTCACGGGGGGGGGGGCACTTAAGTGCCCTCTTCCCTCCAGCACGTGTTAGTGGCATACCCCTCTCCAGTGCGAGTGTTTAACTGAACCAGTGTTGAAGACTTAGTACGATGTCTTTGGTTTTTCTATAATATTTTTTTACGCATGTTGCACATTTTGCTGGAATTTACAGTAGCTAAGTTAACAATAATTACACGTTTCCTTTCAAATTTTCTTCAAAATTAGCTTAATAGTTCGTAAAATATTGACGTTTTTGTGACGTCATGTTGGTAGAAAACGGCAAATATTAGAAAAATCGTGGACAATATAATTTTGCAGCAATTTGCAAGCCTGGAAGTTCAAAGACATACAATTTTATTGCGTCTCGGAATTTCGAAAGTTTTGTTTTTTCCCCCGAAAAAGTCAAAAAACATATTTTGTTGTGGAAAAATCACTACAAAATCAACATTTTAAAAATGTTTAAAGCCAGAATATGTGCGAAAGAACTTATTATACACAATACCAATACAAATTTTCAAAGCAATATCTCTATTTTTGACTGAGTGATAAAGAAGCTTATGACGTCATTTTTTAGTCACTCTTTACTTTTGTTGACCAGATGCAAACAAATCAATACATTTTGTGTATTTCTAAGACAAATATGGTTTAGGAATACGCCTTATTATTTGCATTCATCAATTTATATTTTTTGTCGGTTTTCTGATCGTTATTCTGGACATGATCGAGTTGAGGTTTTTAATGCATTTTGCAAAGCAGTAATCATCTATGGTGACGCTTTCCGTCACCTAAGACGTCATTAACTAACCCAGTCCTGAAAATCGATATAATATCAGATACCTAATTCAACGGCCATTGTTTTGACGCTAACCAAATAATTGTATTTTTATAACTTGAATAATGACGGCGGACAGATCATTTTTTAACGTGGTCAATCTTAGGTCATTCACTTGATCTGGAAGGTCATCCGTTGATCTGAAACCTAAAAATTGCATACTGTTAGATTCCTTACATGACAGGCAACCTGCTGGTACTTACTGCGTTTCTCTATGTTGCTTGGCTTGGAAGTTAACAGGGGCCTGTCAGTCCCCCCCCCGTACAGTGAAGGTGAGAAACGGTCCTCGTAAGGCGAGGGCTAAATTATGTCAAATTCAATTCAAAATAAGTCATTAAGATCATCAGAATCATTGGCCTTATCATCGTTGCTAATATTTTAGTTACGAAAATAAAATTAAAAAAAAATGTTTATTGACATTTTGGCCGCAGGCCTTTTTCAAAATTACATCTATAAATATAAATGTTTACATACAAATCAAAAACAAAACGGCCAATGATTCCGATGATAAAATTTACGCTAATCATGTTCCTCGCAGCAGTTTTTAATGATTTAAAATAAGTCAAGTTCAAAATAAAATCTGTCGAGTTCAAATCTAAGTAAGTCACGTTAAATTAAAACATCAGGTTAAATTAAAAACAAGTCAAATTAAAATAAGTCAAATTCAAATGAGTCAAAATCAAATTAAAACGTCATCAAAGCGTAGCTAAAGTTACGCTTACATCGATGCTGATGCGCTTAGATAATTGCTTTTTCGACTCTGTCGGTGCTGTTAATTGGAGATGCTTAGGGCAATATACGACACTAATAAGATGACTTAGGAACAAGCTATGAAGCAGCCAAATTACTGGAAATCTGAAATGTTACACGAAACGACCTCTGCTTTGTCTCCGGGCAGTATATGAATCTTTTGCGTATATGAACACGATCTTACAGCTCAGGGACCTAGAGCTGGACGTCGACAATACAGTTTGCTTGCATTGACCTACGTTCGAGCTTGTGAACATTAGACCGATTGAGAGCTGAACAGACTTTAGCCAACAAGGACGCAGAAACCAGTGGGGGGCAGAGGAAGTGGCAGCACTCACCAACATTTTCAGATTTTAACATTATGCCCATGAGCGTGGCATGGAAAGATTCGACTTCAGAATGCCCCTAACCTCCCAACTTAAGCTGTATAAAGATCGTAAAAATCGAGTTTGGAAGCAAATTGCAAATACAAATTGCATGAGACAGGAATGGATATGTTTATTTAAAAAAAAATTATCTCGGAATTTCGAGATTTTTGGTTTTTGACCTCTCCAAATCAGACATTTTTTCGGAAAACTTTCGTCAAAATCTGTTTTTAAGATATTTAAAAAACGGAAAATATTTGAAAGAACCAAGTATGCAGGGGTGGTATAGTGTTCTGTCCTTATGGACAAGGTCGGGGAAAAAATGCTTATTCTGATGTGGTACCCGGGGGCAAAATGACAGTACAAATAATTACTATGCCATTCCTGTGAAACTAAGTGTAATCCTTATAAATTACATGTTCGGTCAAATCACATTAGATGTATTTCTTCATCACGATTATCATAAATCACATCAGTCGTATGCTTATGATCACCTACATTTTTTTAATTAGGCAGTTTCGTTTCAGCTCTGATTTTCCAATAATTTAGTTTCACCCATATTTCCGAACGAAAAAAATGTAGATATACCAGTTATCTAGTAGGTAAGCCTAGGCTTTTGTCCCCGGACCCGCGACCGACCCAGTCCCCTTGTGTATGTTTTATCATTAGGATTTTACTGACGGTTCAGAGGATTTTAGTGTTTTACCAGCGGACTTTGAAAGAATTATATCTATAAATAGAGAATAAGAAAATCGGGGCATTCAGGTATAACTTTCCAGCGGTATTTGCAATTGCGTCATTTATGGCGCATGTGATAGTTAATTTGTTTGTATACAAACAAAGTGAAATAAATTAATCGTATCACCGAAACGACTAACTTTATCACCGAAAATGATTTACCTTCACCGAAATGTAGCAACATATTGAGGATTATGGACGATATAATGTTTTATAAATATGTAAAATGGCTCCAAGGGTTAGGTTAGGTTAGGTGTGTTTAGGTGAGATTAATTTAGGTGTGGTTAGGTTAGGTTAGGTTATGATAAAAGCTAGATAAAAAAAATCGTGATGGAAGTCAACAAGAAAGTGGTCATTTTCGGTGATAACTCAAGCATTTCGGTGGTGGAATAATCCCCTGCCCAAACGAAGAGAGGAGGCGATTGTTTTCCTATCAATCGCACTTACATGGATAGAAGCAATGTGCTTTTTTATGAAACTTTGGATATGTGATGTTTGTTTCATGTTGATACGGAGTATGACTCACGGTGTACCAGGTGTAGCCCAAATGCTTTATCATTTGACAAACTTGAATGTTGTGATTTGTGAAAGTCCATGGATGGAGCTTTTCAGAAAAAGTTGATGGGGCAAAATGTCATATTGACAGAATGTTTTGCATGCGAAAGGTGAAAATTACCTTTTCACAGCCAGTAAAACCATTACACCTTGATATTGCTTTTATGCATACTGCATGACTAATTTCAATGTAGAAAACCTTTAAATCTGACAAATGTTGGTAGGACCAAATACAAAGATGGTCGGGCAGGTGCCCACACCATCTGAATAGGAAACTCCATCCGTGCCCTGGACCCAATCATAAACTTGTGACGTTATAAATCATTGCTATCAGAATGTGAACAATACTAACGTACTGAACCACTGTGTGTTGGTAACGTCCACATTATGAAGGCATGAAAAGTCTGATATGAGGATGTTTCCGAAGAGTCAATTTTTCACTCTATCCATTAGGTGACCCAAGCGCACTGCAATTAATTGTTAATTGTTACACCTTAAATTTTTACCCCTGGTTAATGGATTGATGCCCTGATTTTTTCCATTGAGAATGTCATACAAAACCTGATTTCCTTGCATTGAGCTCAGACCAATTTTCATGGATTGCAACATTTGTTTCGTAAACAGCACCCTGTGCGTAATATTTTCCACTTTTGTTTTCCTCAATTTTTATTCGAATTTACTTTTGGGTGCCATATGACCTTTGTTGTCAGAGCGCCCTAAAACCCCCAATCATCATCTAGGAATTTACCACAATTTAAATCAAAATTTATTGGATGACTATATTCTATGCATGACATGGTCTTGTTTAGCCAGAACAGAATGTTTCACTCTACAATTATTTTTAGGCTGCATTTTCCACTCTGCACCCTGGTTTCAAAGCAATTCTACCCTGGCTCGGACTGATTTCCAAATAGCTTTGAATGCTTCTGGGCTGTTCAATAGAATATGCTTAGCGTTTTGTGTGTCTTAATGTCTGAAATGTAATGATTTTACCCATTTTGTGAACATTCACTGCAGTTTCCAGCTGCGATTTATTTCAATCGGTGAAGCTTGTCTTTGTCAGCTATACCTAAAGCTTTGATATTTTGCCTTATCTTTTTTGAACATTTACTCCTTGGCTTGTTTACTTTAAGTGCAAATTTTCCTGAATTACATGACACTATGTATCCTTTGATTTGTTTTAATATATGTAGAATGCTGACGCTGAGATGAGACATGATGGAGGTTGTATGAATTTGACAAATGTGGTGATTCTTTCCAGTGTCCACAATCCAGTGTCCTAGCTAGGCAGTTGACAATTTTGTCAGAGGCAATGGACACCCCCTGTGGTTACTATTTTAACACTCTTTTCCTGAGTTTTACTGTACAATATATTAGATTTCCTAAACATTCAATGTGTATGGATAATTAAAACCCTATTGTAATTTCTGCGACATGCAATAGCATTTGACAAGCATGAAGCAAATGAAGGTAAGAATATGGGACAGGTTAGCGTATATATATTCTTGATAAGCAGTTTAATCATAATCGATTTATAAGTGAAGAACATGGTAGTTTTGGGTTGATTTGTTCTTAAAATAAATGCCTATTTGTAGAGTTAATTGCCTTATGCATGTGAATTTGGTTTATAAATGACGCCATCAACGGCTGGTGTGATGCGACACCTATATTGCTACTACCAGTGTCGTTATCATTTAACAGGTGGCGCTGGCGACAGGCCCCGATCCGAATGCTATATTTATAATTATATAGCTCAGCTGAGGATACATACAAAAATTACCCCAGCTGGACCAGGGTCATTTTTGTATGTACCACGCCTAGTCGGGGCCACCTAAAGCAATTTTACCACCCCTGCAAGTATGGACGATACCCAAATCAAATTTTAGAACAATACATGTATATGGTTTTACCTGCTTATGGCTAAGTATAAGTAACTTATGACGCCGCCTTTTTATTTTTTATTTTTTGCTTTTACTGACCAGATACATAAAAATAAATGACACCGCTGTATTTCTAAGACCAAACTGGTCTTTATACACATGCTGTGTTTAGATTAATCAATTTCACACTTAGACCGTATGTGACCTGACCTTGACCTTATATTGTGTCAGGTTGTGAAAGTAGCTGCTACTATCGCATTATACGTGACAGATAACCCAGAAGACATGTGTCACATAACTTTCGTAAGAAACTCCTACCAATACTCACCTTGTGAGGCCTAATTCTTGACCTTGGCTTGGCCTTTGTTCACAATTTTTCGTTCCCTATGCGGAGATGCATGACACTCTTGAGAGCACTTTCTGTGATAGTAGGTAATCGCAATCTAAGGCTTTGTCTGGAAAGTGTGGCTAAAAAAAATACCTTTTAAAGAATGTCGGGTATGCATGAGATTTGTCTCCCTCAGAGCTTTTGATTGCCGCCCTATGCGTCTTCCTACTATCTTTAGTTCGGACGATACGAGTGGGGTAAAATTTACAACACCCTAGCCGTTCGTGTTCTGCTGGAGACCCCAGCGGGGCGCTGGTTAACTCTTAATCCAGCTATAGTCATAAGCCTATCAGTTCGCTTTTGTAAAAATCGGTTGAAAATGGCGGCATCTTCAAATATCTTTCAGTCATGAACAGCTTCCTTATTGGCTTACAAGGGCGGCCGGAACCTTCCGGGATAGTTGGGGAGGACATGGATCATTCTGAACGATTCTTCCATTTGCAACGCCCTCATAGCGATACATTGCTAAAAATCTGAAAATGTTAATGGGCGATGCCCCTTTCCCTCCTCGGTTTCTGCATCCTTGTTGGCTAAGTCTGTTCAGTTATCAATCGGTCTAATGTTCACAAGCTCGAACGTAGGTCAATGCAAGCAAACTGTATTGTCGACGTCCAGCTCTCCTTAGGAGAGGCGCTTTAATTTAAGCCATTGCTTTTGCGCCAATCCGCAAATGTATTTTCATTTTGATTGTATTTATGTTAATAAAATACTCTGAACTGTAAAAAAAAAACTCTAAGTCCCTGAGCTGTAAGATCGTGTTCATATCCGCAAAAGATACATATACTCAAGGCTATAGAACAACATACTATATAATAGCATATACTGCCCGGAGACAAAGCAGAGATCGTTTCGTGTAACATTTCAGATTTCCAGTCATTTGGCTGCTTCATAGCTTGTTTCTAAGTCATCTTATTAGTGTTGCATATTGCCCTAAGCATCTCTAATTAACTACACCGACAGAGTCGAAAAAGCAATTATCTAAGCGCATCAGCATCGATGTTATCGCAACTAAAGTAACGCTTTGAGAACGTTTTAATTTTATTTTGCCTCATTCGAATTTGACTTATTCGAATTTCACTTGTATTTAATTAACCTGATGTTTTAATCTTAACGTGACTTACTTAAATTTGATCTCGACAGATTTTATTTTGAAATTTACGTATTTTAAAGTATTAAAAGCTGCTGTGAGGAACATGATTAGTGTTAACTATATCATCGGAATCATTGGCAGTTTTGTTTTTGATTTTTATGTGAACATTGTATATTTATAGATGTAATTTTGAAAAAGGCCTGCAGCCGAAATATCAATAAGCAAGTCATTTTTAAAGTTGTATCTTCTTAATTAAAATATAAACAACGATGATAAGGCCAATGTTTCCGATGATGTTGTTGACTTATTTTAAATTGAATTTGACCTTATTTTAGCCCATCGCCTTACCACGTTTCTCACCTTCGCCGTAAGGAGGGGGAGGAGGAATGACAGGACCCCTCTTAACTTCTAAGCCAAGCAACATAGAGCAAGCACGGTAAGAACCAGCATGTTACCTGTCAAATGAGGAATCTAACAGTAATGCAATTTTTAGGTTTCGCCCTGTATCCTGTCTGTTATATAGGTGATGTGTATTGACTTATACACATATAAGATTATAACTCAAGAAAGACAACAGACAATTTAACAACTGGGCGACCACAGTCCCGGCTGATTCAGCGGTCAAGCCCCGCACTGACTCGGGCCCGTCTCGCCGGCCTTCTGAGTTCCGGCCCCGCTCAGCCGCCCGCCGCCGCGGCACTGACGGTCAAAGGGTCGTCAAGCCGGCCACAGCCGGTTGCCCGACACAGGGTCATTTGCGCTACACTACAATAGGCTGTTCCGCGCAGCTTTGCAGTGCACCGTACTCAGAAAGCCTAACCTTTCAGGCGGCTAAAATCTCACTGGGTTAAACAGCGAGAATGTGGGCATTCACTGCTGACCGTCAGCTAACCCGGTTGGACGCTTATTTTGGAACCAATTGTACCAAGTCCTAACCTCCGTCTCTGTCTGACCGACAGTACCAGGTTCTAACCTCCGTCTCTGTCTGATGACGTACCAGGTTCTAACCTCCGTCTCTGTTCTGCGGACAGTACCAGGTTCTAACCTCCGTTCTCTGCTGATGACAGTACCAGGTTCTAACCTCCGTCTCTGTCTGACCGACAGTACCAGGTTCTAACCTCCGTCTCTGTCTGATCGACAGTACCAGGTTCTAACCTCCGTCTCTGTCTGACTGACAGTACCAGGTTCTGATGTACCGTCTCTGTCTGACTGAAGTCACGTCTGATGTTCCGTCTCCATCTGACTGATGTCACGTCTGATGTTCCGTCTCTGTCTGACTCGACAGTACAGGTTCTAACCTCCGTCTCGTTGACGACAGTACCAGTTCTAACTTCGTCTTCTGTACTGACGACAGTTACCAGGTTCTAACCTTCGTCTCTGTCTGACCGACATATACCAGGTTCTAAACCTCCGTCTCTGTCTGACTGAAGTACCAGTTCTAACCTCCTCTCTGTCTGACGACCAGTACCAGTTTAACCTCCGTCTCTGTCTGACCGACAGTAACCAGTCTAACCTCGTCTCCTGTCTTGACCGCAGGACCAGTGCTAACCTCCGTCTCGTCGGACCGGACAGTACCAGGTTCTAACCTCCGTCTCTGTCTGACCGACAGTACCAGGTTCTAACTTCCGTCTCTGTCTGACCGACAGTACCAGGTTCTAACCTCCGTCTCTGTCTGACCGACAGTACCAGGTTTCTAACCTCCGTCTCTGTCGCCGACAGTACCAGGTTTAACCTCGTTCCTGTCTGACCGACATACCAGGTTCTAACCTCCCTCTCTGTCTGACCGACAGTACCAGGTTCTAACCTCCGTCTCTTCTGACTGACATACCATCTAACCTCCGTCTCTGTCTGACCACAGTACCAAGGTTCTAACGCCGTCTCTGTCTGACCGACCAGTACCAGTCCTACCTCCGTCTCTGTCTGACGACCAGTACCAGGTTCTAAACCTCCGTTCTCTGTCTGACCGACAGTACCACGGTCCTAACCTCCGGTCTCTGTCTGTAACCGGACAGTAACCAGGTTCTAACCTCCGTCTCTGTCTGACCGACAGTACAGTTCCTAACCTCCGTCTTGTCTGACTGACAGTACCAGGTCTAACCTCCGTCTCTGTCTGACCGACATACCAGGTTCTAACCTCCGTCCTGTCTGACGGACAGTACCAGGGTCAACCTCGTCTCTGTCTGACGACAGTACCAGTTCTAACCTCGTCTCTGTCTGACCGAAGTACCAGTTCTAACCTCCGTCTCTGTCTGATCGACAGACCAGTTCTAACCTCCGTCGCTGTCTGACTGACAGTACAGGTTTCTAACCTCCGTCTCTGTCTGAACCGACAGTTACCGTTCTAACCCCTCTCTGTCTGTACCACAGTACCAGGTTCTAACCTCCGTCTCTGTCTGACTGACAGTACCAGGTTCTAACCTCCGTCTCTGTCTGACCGACAGTACCAGGTTCTAACTTCCGTCTCTGTCTGACCGACAGTACCAGGTTCTAACCTCCGTCTCTGTCTGACCGACAAGTAACCAGGTTCTAACCTCCAGTTCTGTCTGCCGACATACCAGGTTCTAACCTCCGTCTCTGTCTGACCGACAGTACCAGGTTCTAACCTCCGTCTCTGTTTGACCGAGTCCACTAGCGGATCTAGAGCTCGAGTTTGGGAAGGCCAACATTTCGCTCCGTGCTATCAACGACAAGCTGTTGACCGGGGGGAGGTAGAGTCGGGTCGTCAGCGCGAAGTAATTGACCGGTGGGGGAGGGGTCCTCAGCCCGGAAGAGTCGTTATGTTGGGTGTTGTCATTTTTGGCCTCGATTTGTTTGTCATCCAAATCTAAACGATACACCACTACCCCATTGCAGTCGCAAGGCCGTAGGCATTTTCGCATGATTGCAAGAATGCTTGTAAGCAGAAGTGTATTAACCTGAGTCCTATTTCGAAGCAAAATCTGCCAACCCTCCCAGATCTGCTCAATACCTTGAAAACTATGATACGACGTGAAACTAAGAGTACGTTATGCTACATCAATTCGACGTCCTGTACGATTTCATTGCAATTGGTATATTACTTCGGTAGTTAATGACATTTTAATAACGTCATGTCATGCAATGTGTAGTAAAAATATAAGTTTTTGACAAATAGTCGTAAATCGAGTTTTGATGCAAATTGTTAATACAAACTTGAAAGAAACGAAAATATCATGAACTTCAAAATAACCATCTCGGGATTTTCATTTTTTTTTTAACCACAAATTTAAACAAACTGTTAACAAAATCCACTGCATTGTTTTACACAGACTGTACTAATAACAAAGTATATAAATATTTATATTATATATATAAGTTATATATATATAAAACATATTAAAGATATATAATATATATATATATATATATATATATATATATATATATTATATATAATAAACTCGCATATCGACGTTTCTGACATTATTGTCACTTTCCTCAGCGATAATCGCTGAGGAAAGTGACAATAAATGTCACGAAACCCGTCCGATATGCCAGGTTTTTATTTAATTTTATGTACATTCGAGCCGATACTAATATATATATAATATATGAATATATACTATATATATATATATAACATATTATATATATATATGTGTTATATATATATATATATTATATATATATATATATATAATATATATATATAATATATATAATATATATATATATATATATATATGTAGGACGGCCTTTCTGCTCTACTGCTGCCGTAATTGTCGGTCTTCCAAAAGTCGTACAAAGCAGTGTATTCCGGAACGATGTTAAAACAAGCAGCCATGGCCTCAGTCTACATGATGTCAACACTTGTGACTTAAACAACCAGCAGCAACCTCGCGCTCCGCCGTCCCAGACTGGACTGTCCCCCGAATTGCCGCCACAGACCCTCAGCGTACACTGCGACAAAACATAGTTCCACTGCTATGCCTAATAGACATAACTAACAATACAATTGAGAGAAAGATCTTTGGCGGTTTACTTTCGTATTCATCAATAGGACACTGTTAAATCTGCATTTTGGATACCGAAACTATTGACAAAACGAATCAGTCTATGTCACTCACTTCATAACCGCAGTCTCAACAATGGGAGCAATTTAATTCATCCCGCCCGCGTGTAATTCTCGCGATCATTTTACAACTTGAAACAGCTTGAGGCAGGCAGACTCTTCTAGCGGGGGAAACTATACTTTTCATTGATGAACTTTGTCGGACTATTCGTTTAATCGGAAACTAGATATTGTACGAGATTACACATATATATAGTATTATAGTATATATATATATAATTATATATATATATTATATATAATATATGTATGTATGTATATATATTTAAGTAGAAAAAGTATAATCAGGCTGTGAAAATAGCCGCACAGTTTTGTGTAAATAACCCATAAAACATCTGTAGCATGACATTCGTCGATATTTTTCGCATTTTTGTGACCTGACCTTGACCTTTGCTTACAATTTCACCTTTGTTTTTGTTGGAGATGCATTAAATACCACAGGGCTGAGAGCAACGTGTGAAAATAGACGCAATCTAGGCCTTTAGATAAAAAGTATAACCTTAAAACATAAATACCTCAGTTTTAACGTTTGACTTGATTCTGACCTGAACATGTGACCTTATTTTGACAATGTTGTGTAAGCTTTGCATAGATTCGTCTTCTTTGCCTGACACATCTAAACTAACACCCAAAGGTCTGTGTCGAGGCATCAAAACAGCGTCACCTGCTTTTTGTGTTGCCTGATTGGTGCTTGTGTCCAGGGGCGTGCCCGATAATTAGTTAGTAGCCGTTTTCACGATGGATTATTTTGCGCGAAATGTTTTAAAACATTTGAAGATTTTTTATAATGTTTTAGCATGAAAGTTATTGGATACTCATCCATTCCTTAACTACACAACTTTTGCAAGCGATTTTTGTCTTGAAATGTCTCACAGAGTTTTGTAATATGTTGGCAAAAATATAGTACGTTACAAATTTGCGGTTTGGTGGTAATTAGCATGATAATTATGTATAGGTTAGTTGTGATGAACTTCACCTACTGACACTTTTAAGAAAATCTCGAAACATTTTAATCTCGGGCACGATATTTGTCGCTCAACAAAGCATCCTCCACTTGACTCATAATGGACTCGCCTCCATCGAATCGTTTCTAGCGCATTAATGCGCCATGCGAAGGCAGACCTGTGATCCATGACGCTGCCAGATTGAAAGTAACTATATGCGGTTTTGCTCTAACTGAAACGAATGGACTCTAGACGCATATGTTCTTAGAAACGACCAATTTTGTATCATAATCTTTGTAATGAGCTCATTTCATGTTTCCATAACTCTTGAATAATGATAATATCGCCTAAATCAGTAACTTGTTTGTCTTGGAATATATCGTAAACTAAACCTTTCATACTAAAACATTGCAAGACATTTTAAGGTGTTTTAAAACATTTCACGCAAAATAATCCATCGTGAAAACGGCTAGTGTGTGTGTGGGGGGGGAGGGGGTGGGGGGATCAGCAGGAAGGTAAAAAATGTGCCCTATTTTTACTACATGTATTTAAGCCTTGGCAGCATTTCATGTGATTTTGAATGTATGGTAGATACTTGTTATTTTGCGCCGCGAAGCGCCGCAAAATATTTACGGGTTTGTCGGATAAAACCAAGATTTTTGAGCAGTGGGCCTTGGAGAGTAAAAAATAGAAACCAAAATGATATCATTAAATTTAGTGTTACAATGAACCAAACACGATGACGATGGCTTTATCATGACGACGGCCATCGATGGGACGCTGCCAAGCAGCGTGACAATTTACATTTACAATAATAATGATAATAATAATAATGATAATAATACAATAATATCAATACATTTACGTGACAATAATTTACAAGGTCGTTTTCTGGTTACCCCTATTCCTGGTTACACATCTCGGTATGAATACAGATATTAAAATGAATGTAGTTTCTTACATACATTAGCCTAGGCTAATAATTCACGATGACAGCCGATGGCAGTTGCAGGTTCTAACCTCTCCGTCTCTTGACTTGGCGACAGTACCCGCTTCGTCGCTTCTCTCCGCTATATTGAGCTACCGATCGAGCTGACGACGAACGCCGTACTGCACGAGCTGGCCAGCAAGTGTCCCAACCTGACGTACATGCTGTTGGACTTCTCCACGGCCATGAGCTGCCAGCAACGGCAGAACCAGACCGGACTGGCCCTGCAACATGTACGGTACTGACGAGCGGGCTCAGCAGCTGGCCGAACAGACGGACTGACGCGACAACAGGTACGGTACTGCACGACTGGCCCAGCAACGGGCCGAACAGACCGGACTGACCGACAACAGGTACGGTACTGCCAACCGAGCTGGCCTCAGCAACGGCCAACAGACCGGACTGACCTGCTAACAGTCGGTACTTGCAGCGAGCTGGCCGCAGCTGGCCGATACAGACCGTACTGACCCACAACAGGTACGGTACAGTGCACGAGCTGGCCAGCTAGCGGCCGAACAGACGGACTGACGCGTACAACAGGTACGGTACTGCACGAGCTGGCTCACAGCTGGCAGAACAGCACGGATCGACCCCTGCAACAGGACGTAACGCACGAGCTGCCCAGCAACGGGCAGAACAGACCGGACTGACCCCGACAACAGTACGAGTACTGAACGAGCTGGCTCAGCAGCTGGCCGAACAGACCGGACTGACGCGACAACAGGTACGGTACTGCACGAGCTGGCCCAGCAACGGGCCGAACAGACCGGACTGACCCTGCAACAGGTACGGTACTGCACGAGCTGGCCCAGCAACGGGCAGAAACCAGACGGACTGACCCTGCACAGACGGTCTGCAGAAGCCTGCCTCAGCAGCTGGCGAACAGACCGGACTGGCCCGACAACAGGTACGGTACTGCACGAGCTGGCCCCAGCAACGGGCAGAACAGAACCGGACTGACCCGACAACAGGTAACGGTACCTGCACGGACGCTGGCCAGCAACGGGCAGAAAGACCGGACTGACCCTGCAACAGGTACGGACTGCACGACGGGCTCAGCAGCTGGCCGAACATGACCGGACTGACGCGACAACAGGTACGGTAGGCACGAGCTGGCCCAGCAACGGGCCGACAGACCGGACTGACCCGACAACAGGTACGGTACGCACGAGCTGGCTCAGCAACGGGCCGAAAGACCGGTACTGACCCTGCAACAGGTACGGTACTGCACGAGCTGGCCCAGCAGCTGGCCGAACAGACCGGACTGACCCGACAACAGGTACGGTACAGTGCACGAGCTGGCTCAAGTCAGCTGGCGAACAGACCCGACTGACGCCCGAAACAGGTACGGTACTGGCACGAGCTGCGCTCAGCAGCTGGCAAGAACAGACCGGACTGACCTGTCAACGGTACGGTCTTGCACGAGCTGTGCCCAGCAACGGCAGAACAGACCGAAATGACCCGCCAAGCAGGTACGGTACTGCACGAGCTGGCTCAGCAGCTGGCCGAAGCAGACGGACTGCGCGACAACAGGTACGTAACTGCAGCGAGCTGGCCAGCAACGGGCCCGGAACAGATCCGACTGACCCTGCAACAGGTACGGGTACTGCACGGCTGGCCCCAGCAACGGGCAGTGAACAGACCGGACTGACCCTGCAACAGGTACGGTACTCAACGACAGCACAACGGGGCGTCACCGGGCGGCGGCAGAGGGCAGACGGCTCCTCCGGAAATGAGGGCTGTGCAGCTGGGAGGGAGGAGTCTGCTCTGGCTGTTCACACTAGTGGTTCGACGTGTTAGAGCAATTGATCGTGTCGCTGCAGTCTTAAGCACGATTTAACTCTGGCCAGTTGCCATGCAATCGCGCAATGCTTACCTATCAGCAGAGCTAAATGATAGAGCAGATTTTTCCTTCTATATGATGTGTCTCCCCACAGCGTTTTTTAGACAGAGCCTCTCGTGTCAAGATCAATAGACCAGCCTGCCGAGATGTTGAGCTTACCGGTTACTGTGAAGGCTTAAGTTTGCTTGGTCTGGCAGGATGCGGGCAAGCCTAACTTAATTCGGAACTGTGACTGTGGTGACGGTACTGTGACTGACAGTCACAGTGTGACGTGACTGTGGTGACGGTACTGTGACTGTGACAGTCACAGTGTGACGTGGCTGTGACTGTGGTGACGTGACTGTGACTGTGACAGTTGCTATGTGGTGTTAACGTTACTGTGACTGTGCTGTAGGTACGAGTGGAAACAGTCCGCTACACGGGACACGAGGGCAAGACGGACCAGGGCTGCCCCATCGCCAAATGGGTGAGCGAAGCGAGGATTAACTGCGATGGAGCTGTGCTCATCATTATTATTGTATAGTGTAGGCATTATTATCATTATTAATTATTTTGATTTTTATTGTATATTGTATAGTCAGTCCGTGCCATTGAAAAAAATATGGAACAAAGTTGTGTTGAAATGCATGCAGGGCACCATAACTTTCTCAAACCTTGTTTGAATGCGCCTCATGTGAATGTGTGAAAAACGGCTGGCTGGCGGACGCGGAGGGTAGTGTGATTTGTTGAAACCATTCGTGAGCAATGAACATTCTATAGCCGCTGATGTAATACTCAAAATGGCCATCGGAGTGACCTGCCCTGTTTGGTGTTTACTACTGACCAGTGACCAATGACCAATGACCAATGACAATTCATAAATCAGCCTGCGTCCGTGCCTTAGGTACCTTTGTCATTACCAACATACGCATATATCAGGTTGCATTCCATCATACTTCAGTCTTTTGCCGGATGTCAACATATACCTGACCAGTGCTGTCCTTTTTAGTTCCTTGCTCCTGGCCCGAGCCTCCGTCGATGTGATCCAATCAAGTCTGACCTTCTTCACTGCCGTCAAGGTCGAGTTGACGGCCCTGACTAGCAGAGGACGTGAGTGGTAAGTGGTCCTCAGCTGGCTCTTCTCTCATCCGCCCCCACCCNTATGTTATATATACAAGAGTTCAGCGCCACGAAGCGGCGCAAATATTTTAACAGGTTTGCCTAATAAAACCCAGAAATATAGGCGGTTGGGGTTTCTGCAAGACACATATGGATTTCCATGTTATAATCATTATAACATGGAAATCCATATAAAAGTACCTATTATAATATAATAGGTACTTTTTCTATGTTATAAAGTTATTTAGCGCCGCAAAGCGGCGCGAAATTTTTACGGGTTTGCCTG